>VRYO01001477.1:6832312-6996797 GCA_009812075.1 Sialia sialis
TCATAGACCAGCCAAGCCTTTAAAGGCAGCCCCAGGCGCCCTCCCCGGCCAGCTGTCACTTCAGGGTTGGCATTTCACTGGGATTTGTCCATAGCTCAGCCGCTCCTGAATATAAGCCGCATTACTGGGGTAGGCTGGATTCTTCAGTGAAAAAGGTGCGGCTTAGAATCGCGAAATTACTGTAATCATTTCTTCAGAATACTGATAATTCCTTACCATCTTCCTTGTGAAGACAGCTACCAGTGAATGAAAAATACTTGTGAAGTCCGAACAACACCAGGAAGCAGGGGAAGCAAATTGCTTCACACGCCAGAATCCCTAGCACAGAACATTTGGGTGAGAACAAAATGTTTAAAGATGCAATCAATCATTAAGATTTCTCCCAAAAAAGAGAGCACACGCACTCATTTGTTCAAAGGCTTGCCTTGGTGAAAAAAAAGTTAAGAATAACCATCCCTGCACACTTGATTATCAAATCAGAGCTCAGTAGGAAGAACAAGTAAGAGTGTCTTCCAATTAACCAATTTTTTTTTTTCTTTAAATGCAGTAATTGAACACTGTTGGAGAAAGATGTCGGGAAAAGCAAATCCCTGGTCTTCTAGCAGTTTTTTCCATTCCTGAACAATTCCTCCTTCAGATGCACAGCCACAAGGGTTCAAAGGTCCCAGCGGCCTTTGTTCTCAGTTCCAGAGTAGTTACAAACAAACTTTTGTTCCTGTTTCTTCAATGAAATAATCTGCAGCCGTTACCAATGACTGAACTCTACATCTGAAGCTTGCACTGTGTATCATGCAACAGGAGGACTACAGAATCTCATTTACACTTCCAAAACTAAGTTATCAGAACTTTGCTAAAATAAAAATCAAGTACTCCTTACTGATTCAACTTCCAGTGAACATATTACACCTCTGCATACTCCTAGAAGAAAGGAGCAATACATACTGCTTTACAGATTATGCCGAAGGATTATTTTTGGTTTATCTGAATATATATAGCTATTGATGATTCATTCTGAATTTTTACAAAAAACCTACATTTTACAATTTAGTACAAAAGTTGTATCATAATCAATACATATAAGTACACGTATATAAGCATTAACAACAAAATCATGATACCAAAACAGCAGTTTTCATTTCTATCCCAGAGTGTGGGGGATAAGATGATAATCACAAGGGCAAGGTTATGGAAAACAGCTACTGAAATGTATTCATAGTCCATAAAAAGTTGATATGGAAATAGTTGATAACATTTGTAATGATTCCATCACATTGTATCAGCTGCTATGTAAATTTGGGGGGAACAAGCAAGGTGCATTATCGAGCAAGATATCAGTCTTTTTTTAATTCAAAATAAATTTTAAAAACTAATGAAATCACCCTGTTAAAAGACTGATTGTTCCCAGCAGGCAGGAGCTGACACTCTAGAGATGCTTCTTGTAAAACACAAACAGCCTGGCACAAGACTGCTATTATGAAATCTAATGAAGACATTCATGAATCATAACAAGAAGGAAAAGAGTAAATATCAGCAAACACCCAAAGACTCTTGCAACAACTGAAATTGTGCACAAATAGGGTTGTCCATCTACATTTTTGTAATAGTCTCACTTATGCCTTAGTGAAGTCTGTAAGAATATGGCCAAATTATAACATTTAGAATTGGAAAACTTCTTGGTTTTACACTGGCAGCAAAAAAACAAACTGTTTTCAAAACACCAAACACTGTATGTTTTCTTTTTCCTTAGAGGACTCACAGGCATTCTGAGTATCAAGGCCCAAAAAGTTCATTTCCCAAATGCCAGGAAACATTGTTGCTGAAATTAAAGGGATAGGGGAGGGGGAAGCAACACCTTAATTTTAATATTTTAATAGAAATGGTTTTAGTTAATAAGAAATATCTCTCAGATAATAAAATACACAGAGAATTAAGTATGTCTTTCTGTAAGAAGCAAGAATTTTCAAACCACACATAACAAACTAACACCCTGTCGAAGTTATTTTTGGAAAATCTGATTTTCTCAATCTGCCAGTAAGTGATGAGAAAGCTTTTTGCAAACCATCTTTCATCCATATATCTTAACAGCAATTCACCCATTGGAGGAGCTGCCTAAGGCCACAACTGTAGCTGACCAAGTGTTCCTCCATCCAACAAAAAACCTCAAGGATATTTAAGCAGTTAATTTTACCCTGAAATCCACAGGAAGTCAGGTTCCAAAGTGCTTGCAGTCCTGGTTTAATGAATTAATGGTGGAAATTGGAGAAATTCTAATTCCCCTCTGATTCTTAATGAGTTATAATAGATACACTAAAAAAATCAATGCTTTCTATCCACAAACATCAGTACTGAGATGAGAGCAGGCAAAAGCCCGGGACCCACCAGGGACGGCAGCAATTGCAGCTTCTTCATCAGCAAAAGCAATTGAGATGACCAAGAGGGTGAATGATTCATTGATCAGTAACTGATGCACAGCTATTGTTTCAACCACTGCCTTCATACCAGATCAGGACACACTCAAAGCACTGCAGCACAGCTACAGAAACAAAACTGACAGACAATAAGGATGCCTACAATGACTATTTTAAGACGTGGAGACGCATTTTATTTTTTAAACTGTGGGTTAAAAGCTGCTGAGCCATATTCTCATAGAATATTAAGAGATGACACTATGAACTCCAGAACCACATGTGTAACTTAAGCATAGAGCAAGAACATTCAGTGAACAGTAACTTCAGTGTCATTCATCACCTGACAATACTACATACATTCAAATCGTGAGCATGATGAGAATTAACACTGGGTTTCATCATAAAGCAAGAAAATAGCATGAGGAAGCACATACGTGGCACATTTACCAACCTGATTACAGTAAACCTGGTAGCATTGGTTTATCAGCTTAACCAATCAACAGGTAATTAACTGTGCATTTAACAACTAGGTAGTAGAGTTTCTTCCTAGGGAAAATGAGATTGGAAAAGTCAACATCAGCTTAAACACGATTAACTTCCTGTCCCACTGCTGGCAAAGCAAATCCAATTTACTAAATAGTTTAAAGGGCGGGTTTTAATTATTTTGCACACTTCCAAAGAATCCAACACTACACACAAATATGGATAAGCGGATCTACTGCAGTGAGCAGACCTCAGAACCACAAAACACCACTGAAATAAACACCCAGAGAGAGCCCCAGCAATCTGCACTGCAGAAACCCCATATATTATTGGGGATATCGTACAGAAGAGAGGCCATAAACATCTGCAGCTTCCTGCTCAGTGCAACAAAATCCTAACTTGGAGCATCTCCTTCAGACTTCTCCTCATACTTCTAAAACAATCTTAGAAATCAATATACAACAAATAAATCTTGTGGGTGAAATTTACATTTTTACCTAGTTTCTAGTGGTGCACACACACCTCCTTTGGAACATACACAGACTGCTCAATAATCTATATATCCAAAATATTTTGTACTGCACGAACTGAGGGCTTGCACTGTCAAAGACAGTGAGAAGAAATACAGCAAGGCACACGTGGAAACAGAAAAAGGATTCAAATGAGCAACTCAGTTTTGCTGCCTTCCTACACTTCTTACCCAACACAATAATTAAAAATTGAGAACTGAAGTTTTCCAACTTTAACTGTTCAGCAGCAAAGATCATAACTTTTTGGCTACAACACAGATTTACAAAAATAAAACCTAAGCAAAACAAACAAAAGCCCTCAAAATTAATATTGAAGAGGAACGGTTTCAGCCAAACTGTGAGAATTGCTAAGTGACTCCTGACCTGAAGCATCATATCCTTGGGTTATGCGATTCTTCAAATTCTGATTGGCTGGAAAACCTAATCTGCATAACAATAAGTACAAAAAAATGGCTTCTCTGTAGTGTCCTCCATGTGCACACAGCTCCTCTCCAACAGTGCTCAGCCAGCCTGCTCAAAGGATTAGCATAAGAATAGAAATCACTGGTAAAATCCACATGCTCTGACTGCCCAGACTTGTGGACCTGCTTCACCTCAGAGACCAAAATGACTTATTTTTGCATGGAAAGCAGTTATGGACTTTAAAAGTTAATAACACTACAATCTGTTTCTCTTTTATTGCAATATCAGATATCCCAAGAGCAGCTACCAGAGCGTAACAGAGACACAGAACAATCTCCACTGTTGGAGGCACAGGCTCACAATGTGCTCAAGTTCAAATTCCTGCACAAGTCTGGTGGAAAAGAATGGCTCTGTCAGGATCCTTCTCAGCTTGGGCCTACCTGGCCCATCATCAAACCCATACAAGCAGCAAATACATCAGCCTTGCTGTTAAACAAGCTGCTGCTACACAGGGAAGGCTGAAACCAGATACAGCAGCTGCAGGTGAGGAGCACACCTGGGAGAGAACCTGGCCCTGTGAACAACACACCTGGCAGAGGCCACCCATGCTCACAGTCCCATAGGACCAATTTGGCTCTGCAGCCAAAATTTACAAATTTACATAAATCCTCTTCTTCCCTTTATGCCCTTACCCTGGCAGGAGAGACAATAGTTCTTGCCTTGGTCACAGCCACTGGTACCAGCACTACTGCAAAGATAAGAATATTTTGAGGAAATGCAAATGAAAATAACCCCCCAGTTCATGAAAAAGTCAACATCTTCCTCATATTGGTGGAGAGCAGTTCACTAAGGCCAAGGGAACCCATGTGAATTCTTCTCTCCTACACAAACTATTCTAACCACAATAAAGTATGAAAAACAAATCACTTTTGAAAATATGGGCAATAGGCTCCTGCAAAACACAGAGTTTTTGTATAAACATATTACAGTACTGGATGTGTTTG
The DNA here is from genome assembly GCA_009812075.1 of Sialia sialis. Classification (NCBI taxonomy): domain Eukaryota; kingdom Metazoa; phylum Chordata; class Aves; order Passeriformes; family Turdidae; genus Sialia; species Sialia sialis. Next base: position 6,837,140 of record VRYO01001477.1, read on the forward strand.
TTTTGAAATGGGGGAAGTTGACTGGAATCATCCCCATAATGTGGTCTGACACTTCATGCAAAACAATGCATTCAGACAGCAAAATGACATTTCCTTTTCAGAAGTTCACAAAGAACCAGAAGCCTGGGGAGAAAATGGTCAAAGTAGCACTATTCCCCTTTTTTGTTGGATTTCCTCCACTCCCTCTGGGATCTTCTCCCCAGCTAGTAAGTCATCACTGCAATCATCCCCCTTAAATTCAGCACAATGATCATCATTCCCCTCACTTTGCATTACAGAAAACAGATTGTTTTCTGATATTTCACAACCCACCAGCAGCAACTGACACAAAACCACTGCAACATTCAGCTACAAACTGGACACAAAACCCAAAATCTAAAGCAGCTCCCGGATATTTCTGCTGACTCGCTTCAGATGTATTTGTTGAGTTTTTGAAGAAACAAAGAGCACTTTAAAAAAACAAACCCCAGATTAAGACCACAAGCTGAAAGATTGGCCAATAATTTGCTTCTGGCAATGGACTAGTATTTCTTCTGTACATTATACATGACATTAATACCACAGTAACACTTTCAGTTCTGTTTTCCTAAGTAACAGGTTTTGCATTTTGCCAGACTGACCCCATTTTCCCCCACTTTTATCATCTCTATCACCATATGCTCTCAAATAAGTAAAATTTTGATTCTTGCAGCTGGCTCCAATGTGTTCAAACTCTACAAACCCATCATCTCCACATGCACACAACCTGGTAAGGCTAAGTTTCATAAAAACAAGCCTTTCTCACTCAAGGCTAACCTGATTTTAGAATAAGAAGATATCTGTGCAGTGGGAAAGGAACTGCATAGTTCTCAATGCGCATATGCAGGATATTTGTCCCTATTCTGCAGAAACTCCAACCTCAAACACCTGCAATAGATCTTAATAATCTTGTAAACCAACTCATTCGGTTCATTTCAAAGAAGAGTGTCTGATCACCTTTAGATTATATATTTACAGCTGTTTCTTGAAATTAAATGACATATTTTAAGCTTCTACCTTGTTGCCTTTCCACCTATTCTTCTCGATTGCATTCTTCCCAGTGCCAGGACCAAAATACCCAACAAACGGGGCGCCCACGGAGGCTGTCCGAGCCTCTGTCCAAAGTGCTGCTTTCTGCACAATCTCATGTGGAAAGGACAGAGAAGGAACAAAAATTGACTCGTTCCCATCACTTCGAATAATCCAGCAGCCCTTGGTCAGGCCTGGAGCAGCCTTTTGCCATAGAAGACAAATTCCCAAAGGAGAACAAGATGGGACGCACGGTTTGCAGAAGGAAAACAGCACCGTGTGGGTACACATCTGCGAATTTCAAAGGCTGATTCACCTTTTCCCAAGCTGCCACTGCTCACTCAGCGTCCAGAAATGGGATGGATCCTTCCCTTCAAACCTCACTCCGGCATCCACAGCTCACCTCCTTCTGCAACTGGGCGGGAAGCTCACCGAAATAATTTGGATAAATCAACTCCGTGAGCACCTGTTGGGCGCTGCTCCGTGTCACACCGTCCCTGGACAGGGCTGGCCCCGGACACGAACCCTGCGTGCCCGCAGGAGCCCCACAAAGGGCAGCAGGACAATGGAGCCGGCACAAAGCCGCGTCCCCACGCGGGGATGGCACGCACGGGCTGCAGTGCCCATTATCCCTCCTTGCCAGCAATTGTTCCCCGGCCACAGGCCAATTCATCCACCTGGGAGAGCCCCGGCGACACGGGCGGAGCTCCAGGGGCGGGAAAGGGGAGGGAGCGGGGAGTGCCCCGGGACGAACAAAACCCCGCCACGGCAAACCCACGAGTGCTTTTATTCGGATTTTTTTTTTTTTTTTTTCCTTTTTCTCTCCCGCCCATGGCGGCAGTGGCCACGGCGCGCGCCCCATTGCTAACCCCCAGCGCCGCCCTCACGACGTGCAGGGCGCTGCTGCGACTCTATCGCGATACTATCGCGATCGTCGGTGCTATGCCGACCTGTCCCTACAGCCATCCCCTCTGCTGGCCGCGCTCACCTCGCTCCACCGCCGCGGGGCCGCGCCCCGACCGCCGCTCAGCAGCCCCGTCCCGCCGCCCGCACCGCCATGGCCGCGGTCGCCGCAGGTGAGGAGGAGCCGCCGGGAAGGGGCCGGCGAGGGCCCGGCCAGGGGGATCCGCGTCCGGCACACGCCCCCCGCCCGGGCTCAGGGACGGGCGGCGGGGCCCATGCGCGCTGCCGCTGCTGCCGGCTCCGCCCCAACGCCGGGAAGGGCGGGCGTGGGGCGGTGGCTGAGGGCGGGAGGGATGGAGGGAGACAGAGATGGAGGGCGGGATAGGTGGATGAAGGGAGGGGTAATGGGGCTGCAGGATGGCGCGGTGTCGGGGTGACCGTAAGGGGGACACGGAGGAGGGAGCCCAGGGGGCTGGCAGGGCAGCGTGTCCCTTTATACAAGTGCCTGGCGGGAGGCTGCAGCCTGCTCAGAGTCGGGTTCTGCCCTCAGGGAACGACAGAATGAGAGGACATAGACTTAACCTGCACCAGAGAAGGTTTAGGTTCGGCAGCAGGGGGAATTTTTTCACAGAAAGGGTGATTGGATGTTGGAAGGGGCTGCTTAGGGAGCTGGTGGAGCCCCTGTTCCCGAAGCTGTCCAAGGAATGACTGGAAGTGGCATTCAGCTGGGTTGGGTAACAAGGTTGGGGTCTGCCACAGGGTGGACTCGATGGTTTCAGAGTCTTTTCCAACCAAAATTACTCTGGGATTTCAGGACCAAAGCCACCACAGCTGGATTGCAGGTGATGGAAATGGTGTGGGTCGGGGCACAGGTTTTCCCTCAGTGTAGGAAGGCACTGTTAGGTGTCTAGGTATGCCTGGTTTGAGGCCAGGAGGGGTGGGAGGATGTGAGGGCTGAGCTGGACTGTGAAGCTGCTGGGGTTATTTCACAGAATCCAATGATGCCTGAGGCTGGAGAGGCCACAGAGGGTCACCAGGTCCTGGCTCCGTCATCCAGCGTGGCCATCCCAATGCACCAGGCACAGGATTGTATCCAGTGGGTTCTGGAATAACTCCAGTGAGGGACACTTCACACCCTCTCTGGACAATCTGTTCAGTGCTTCATCACTGCACAGGGAAGAAGTTCTTCCTCATGTTCAGCTGGAGCTTCCTGTGTATCAGTTCCTGCCTGTTCCTCTTGTCTTGTTTCTGGGTACCATGGAGCAGAGCCTGGTCCATCTTTATACACATTGATGAGGTACATTTGGGGTTCAGGGATGTGTGAGGTGCTGGAGCTGATCCAGACGTAGCAGAAGGGATGGAGCTGGCAGGGCTTCTAGTGGCTCTGTGTGGTGTAGTGAGGCCAGGGCTGCTCCTGTCACAACATGGTGGGGTTGGAAGGGACCTCTGGAGATCATCTTGGCCAACCACCCCACCAAGACAGGGTCACCTAGAGCAAGTGGCACGGGAACATGTCCAGGATGGATTTTGAATGTCTGAGTATGCAAAAACTCAACAAAGGTCCTGAAACTTGTGTGCTTTTTAGTGTGTCTAAGGCACATATCCTCAGAGGGAAGGGAGTGATTCCCAGCCAGAAGGAATGTACCAGGTGGCTGCCTGCACCATGACCTTCCCACCTCACTGTGGTAGTGCAAGACCAAGAAAGGTGTTATATTGCACTCACAGACATGTTTATCTGTGGACAGGCCATTTGCACACCCTGTTCACAATGCCAATCTTTCCCCTCTAGTTGGGTTTCAAATTTATTTAACTTGTATGAGACAGTGTTGCTTTATCAGCAAAAGCTGATTCACGCTTTTAAGTAAGGTTTAAGTGTTAACCACAAACTCCTTCCTCCAGGTACGTGCCACTGTGAATGCAACGATGCGCTATAGTGTAGGATCTTTTGGATAGAGCCATTACCTGCATGTTGTGTTTCGAAGACTGTCCCTAAACCACTTCATAATGTGCTTTATGTGCTTCACTGTTTCATTAGCATGGCCAGGAACACACGACTCGATCTTGCTGTCACTAAGACACGTGTAAACCCCTCCCTGATAATTATGGCATTTGGTGACCGCAGAGCTAACAAGTCTGATTGCTGGTGTTGTTTACTCCTCCAGCAGTGGCACTGCAAAGCAGTTATCCCAGGAGCACTCCTTGCCTTTGGCCAGGGCCCAGGGCCATGGATGGAGTTGGGGTGTGGATCATGCACCTGGCTTTCACAGAGAGCTGTGTATGGGGTGTGCCTGGGCTTAGCCACATTTGCATTGCAAAGCAAATATGAAATGGCCCATTTACGTTTTCAGAAATGTTCCAAATGAAAGGCATAGTTGAAACTGTTCTGCACGCTGGATTTGATGCATTCTGGTTTTCATTCCGCCTGTGAAACACTCGAAAGGAAGTATATAATCTACATTAGAACTGTGGTGATACCAGCTACCCTGAGTGTTTGGATAAATGATACCACTGATTGCTAATGTATTGGGTGACTATGAAAGGCAAGCCTAGACATGCAGAAATTCCAAGTTGTAAGTTTAAATTTAAAGGATTTGATGAATTTCTAGTTTTTGTAATAAAAATTTTCAGAGCCTATTGTGAAAAACTGATGGTAACCGTAAATGTGCAGTGTCTGGAACAAAAGCTCTGAGACATCAGCATATGCTGTGCCAGATGCCAACAAACAAAACTGGAGTTAAGAACATTGGTGGGGCTGGGGCTCCATGGGTAAGGAGACAGCAAATCATGAAGATGTTGCACAATAGTCCCTACAACAGCAAAGAGCTTAATTATGTGAGCTAACAAACAAAAAAGGTGGCAGAAAATATGCAAATTACAGTGATGACAAGGCAAAATGATGTAATGTGTTGTGCTGCATACAACTCTGGTCCTGTAAAACCTGACAAGTGAATTAGGATGAGGCAGGACAGTCCCTGCATGGCTCACTGCTGATAAACCTCAGGATGCCATTAGCAATTTGTTGCCTCCATATTTAGGAGTGAGAAGATTCAATAATGTGCAAGAAGGTGATCCCTATCTATCCATCCCTGATGTGGATGACTTTGAAATTCCTGGAGGAAAGATACCCAGAGCATCCCCAAGCAGCTGAGCCTTTCTCGCTGTAATAGATGCCATCATCTCACTTTTGTGGTTTTGCCTCTTCCTGATTTTTTTGCCTCTTTCCTGGCTGTTGCTGCGTGATTTTTGCAAGGCCTGTTTGTTGTTCTTCCCAACAGAGCTTTTTTTATTATGCATCTCTAACTAAAAACAAATGGTGGGCTACATGTGGGAATGTGGCTTGGGAAAGCTGGAGATCAAAGAAAGGTCTTGACTCAGTGCTGAGGATCTTGCATGAGTTTCCCTTTAACTGCCGCCCATCAAGCTGTGCCTTGTGATTTGAATCTCACTGCCTTCACTTTCCTGACTGAATATTTTACTTAAAAAGATAAATAAATAAGGGGATAATGTTTACTCCTCACCCTTCTCAAACTTTCTGTTTCTTGTCAGTCCTTGGTCTTGCTAATTTTCCATGGCTCTTGGAGATGCCAGGAAATGCTTCACCAGCACAGAGGCCTGATATCCAGCTTTTCCAAGCAGGAAAGGCCTGATCTGAACTGCTTCAGCCCTTGCCAGTTATAGGTAACTGCTGTGTGTCCACAGGGCCTGTCTGCCCTTTCCATGGATCTGAAGGTCACTTGGCCCTCATCAACTCATCAGCAAGGAGTACCAATTATTTTTTTATCATGAGTGAAGATTTTGATCCACATGGTTTTCTTTTTCTGCTATATTTTTTTTTTTTCCTCTGAGGAAAAAGATTAGGGAAACTGAAAGGGATTTTGCCTAGCTTGTAATTGTTGGGGTTTTGGGGGTGGCTTTTTTGCCTGGGAACGTCAATTGTAAGATGCCTATGCTGAGAGAAGACCTAGAGAGCAGCTCTGTGCTAGCTGGTGCAGAATTTGGTTCTGGTTTACATCAGCTGGCCTGACTTTGAGATGTTGCTGTGAGATAACTGTATCTTTCTTTCCTTCCTTTACTTCATGTTCTTCTTTTAAATATTTTTCTTGGAGTGAAATGATAAATATTTAAGAAATTGGTTGTATTTGGAGATTTCTTCTGAGCTTTGTATGTTTGTTCTGAGAAGATGCTGATGCCAAACAGTACTAGACTCTGTTTACAAAATAAACTGGGACCACAACAAAGACATGTGAAAGAACAAAGGGTGGGGAAGGGAAGAGTGAGAGATAATGTTTCTGTTCCTGAAAGTTGCTTTGCACTTCTGTGGCACCTTTCCTCCCAGTGTTTCAGGGCACAGCACGAGCATTAGTCATGGTTTATGCTAGATTTGGGAGATGAGTGAGGCAATTCCTGTCACCCTTCAGAGGATGAGTCTTGGGGTTATGAATAATGCGGGGGAAAAGCAAGTCCTTTCTGGAGTGGGGTTGTGGCAACTCGTGCTAGGGATGGTGAATTTGGGCTGCAGCTCTGAGATAATCACTGCAGAGTCATGAGTTGGCTTATTGGAATCCTTACACTGGTTTTGCCAACAAGAAAAAAGCATAAAAAGTCATAAAAGTATGACAACAGTTTTCAGCTAATCTTCATTCCTGCTGGAAAAGCAAATAATTCAACTAGGCTTGGGATATCAATGAAATCTTGCCTCTCTTGGAGCCACCAGGCACATTGCTGTTGGCAATTGAAGCCAGACTCTTTCCCAAAAGTAGATATTAATGATAAGAGCAAGAGATTTTATCCAAGAAACTTCAGTAGCGAATTTGGCATGTTTGAGAGGACTTTGCAGGGGGAGAGATAAAGGTTCCAGTCATTACCAATATTCCAACTCATGTTTTCGGAGAATAAATACAGTAGTTTCACGATTATAAACTGCACCTGAATATAAGCCGCACTTCCGGGTAGCTGGGAAGACCACGGGATTTGTCCATAGATAAGCCGCACCTGAATATAAGCCGCACCACTGGGGTAGGCTGGATTCTTCAATGAAAAAGGTGCGGCTTATATTCGTGAAATTACTGTACATCTTTTCCTGGTGATGGGTGTATTGATTCTGTCTGGCTCATTGCTCAGCTGGTCACTCTGTTGTGACAGGTTGTGCTTCATTCCCCAGCGGTTTATTTTCAGACATCTCAGCTCACAGTCATCAAATACAGTGGATTCTTTTTCCTTGCAGTATTTTATGGCTAGAATACTTGTTTTTAAATATGAGAATCCCCCTGACCCATACAGGACAAACCCAACAGTATATCTATATTATTAAAGCTGCTCATCCTTGGAAAAGGAAAGGGTGTGGTGTTCACGAAATGAGAGCTATCAGTCTGTGACTGGTTTTTGTGCCTCTTCTACCCAGGCACTGAGCCATGAGTACTTGTCACTGGTAATGCCACAGCTGGTTGCTGTTGCATGATGTTTTTTAACAGGAAGATAGCTAAACAATGGGCATATCAGGTGTGATGTACACACAAGGTGTGTGCCTTCTGAATAGTTAGAAACAGAGTTTAGTAACTCAGAGATAGTGTTCAGGGTTATAAACTCCTGATGAGGAAGACTCCCCAAGGTAAAACAGCTGCCAAATTTGAATGTATCATTGGTACAGACCTTTTAGCTCGGCACATTTCTGTACATACACGAAGCTCTGTGAATTCAAGTGACTTCTGGACTCACAAAGATAAGCATTCAGAATAACTAAGATCAGATTTTTAATGAACCATTCATTTAGACTATTTAGCAAAAAAATTACCCTCCTCTGAATTGGTTTGCCTGAAGTAGTCACTGAATACTCAAAATGCTTGCAAACAACAGCTTAAATTTGCAATATTCTGTAGCCTTTACCCCAAGAATTGGACATTTTTCCACCCTTTTAAAATCATTACTATTATGTCATCCCTGTGGAGGACACTGTGATTGGTCATATGAGGCAATGAGAAAAATTAGAAATGTAACTGAATAAATTGATTTTTAAAGCCTTGAACCTCAGTGTTTACAACATACTCCTAGTGTGCACTCAGTCTCTGGGACTGTGCATATGTAAAGTTCATCTGTGTATAAATACAGGCAGAGCAGAATATTACTTTTTCTTCCAGCCTGTCTGTTTGATGGTCAAATTCACCCAGATGAGTGTCCAGGGTGCTGAACAGAATCCTTCCAGTTATGTGGCTTCTCCTTGTGTGCATATACGACACTGTGCCTGGGACGGAGTAAAACTGCTCTTTTGACTGCTTGCTTTTTAATCCTTCCTTCCTAGTCTCACAAATGCTTCTGGAGTTTCTCTGCCCTGCAGCATCTGTGAAATGAAGTGACTCGCTGGGTCAATCACAGGCTGTTTCTCCCAGAGCAAATGTCAGGTGAGCGCATTCCAGCTGGTGACCTTGGTGCACAGGGAAGTGGCAATGTGTTACAACTTGTTCACACAATCTCTCTCTTTGAGCCACTTGTGCAGCATTTGCTCCGAGGTTGCAGACTTGCAGTTGTGTTGGTGTAAACTGGGACAGGCTCCCCTGCTGTGGGATAGGTTTGCACCACCAGTTTTCCAGGTAGATGCAGGCACTGGTGTGGGTGAAGAACTGGCACAGCTTGCTCTGGTAATGAGAGCAGAAATTGAGAGGAGTTAAGGAAGCAGGGCCCTGCAAGGCTTAGCACTTGTGCACCTCTGTGACTTGCTAAACAAGTGCTCAGAACCTCTATTTAGTAACTTGACGCTGGGGTATTTTTTCTGTGGAGAGCTGACCAAGGGTTTGGGAAGTAGGTTGTGAATTAAGACACACTGGTGCTACACCTGTGAGGAAGGCACTGAGAAAGAACATGACCTGTGATGTATAAAGATACTGGGTGGAGGGAAATCCAGCAAGGCCCTGGAATGCATCTGGAAAAGGATATCCAAGGCACTGTGGGATGGAGATCAAGTGTGAAGGGTAGACCAGCCTCTGCCTTGTCCTCACAGAGACTGATTCAGTGCTGCTGCTCCCCACCATATTTCATGCAAATTCTGTTGTATAATAATTTGTATATTTATGAGTGTGTGAGGCCAGAGCTGCCTATTCCTATTCCTCTCTCTCCTGGAATTGCCTGGAGTGAGTGAATGTGGCAGATTGGAGCAGGCCTGAGGTTTAGCTACACAAGCTGTATCCTGTGAGAAGTGCACTGAATCTTGTATTTTTAACCTTAGATTTTCTCCATCTCTGATAGAAAGTAGCATAACCCCTGATGCAAGAGCTGTAACACCCAGTTGTTGAAATGATAATAATTGTGGCATTTCCTTATAGCCAAATGTTGGCTTTGAGTTGGACTGCTGTAACCCTGAGCAAGTGGGATGAAGTCTAGAGGCTCTTCAGTTTGGAAAAATTATCAGACGTTGCAGGATGACTTAGATAGGGGCCTGAAAACGTCATGAGAAGGAATCAGAAAGTGAACTGCTGAAATGGGAAGAGCTTAAAGAGACAGCTGTCAGGGGTGGAACTGGGATGAGATCTGAACTCTGCCTTACCAGTCACACCCACTGAGTTATGTACATTCCTGCAAGAAGGGCAAGTGAAAGGAGATGAGGTAAGGAGCTGCACAGAGCAGGTACCAGAAATGGCCTCTGGTTCCTGCTGGCAGAAGCAGAGCTGCTCTCTGGAGCTGGGATGGACATATGGTATTTGAGGAGCCTCCAGGAGAGCCTGACAGAGCTGTCAAGTGGGAACATGTCACATACAGTGCAGATGCTTGGCAGGCTCTGGCTCATGGAAATTTGTGGATGGTTCTTCCCCTCACATGCACTTTAGACACAGGCAGATCCAAGAGAGTTTTTTGGGGGGAAGGAATTAGTGAAATGCATAAGAAAGAAAAAAGCTGTATTGTCAAGGGGGCTTATGAGCAAGCAGGACAGAGCCACCTCATTATTTTGCTGTGTCTCATATTTATCTTCCATTTATTCCTTTCCTGAACTGCAACACTTCATCTGATCATCATGTAAGCCTCATGTGACAAGCTCACTCCTGCACTGTGGTTCATTTGGATTGGTTAATCAGCATGGGGAAATTAGTGAAACTTTTGGTGAAATCTTCAGTGAAATCTTCATCTACCTTAGAATTCAAGTGCTGAGGCAGGTCTTTTGCTGTTCTCTTGTTGTTTCAGGGAACTGATCCCACATCTAAGGAAAGAGGAATTATTATTTTGCAAGTTTTTGTTAATTTTTTTTTCTTGTTAACAAATCTACTGTGAAGTTCAGGTGTGGGTAAAACTTCCCAGCACTCACAGTAAGAAAAGCCACAACTGAACCAAGTTCTTTTATTTGGCTGCGAACTTTCCAAAAACTCAGGGTGGTTATTTACATCAAATGCACAAACTGAGAATTCTTGTCTTTATAGACTTACAACTAAGAGCAGGATTTTTATTTTCCTACACTCAGCTCAGAGCTGGGAGAAGCCCAAGTTGATCCTGACTTCTGACAGCTGTATAATTATAATCAGCTACACTTGCTGCCATAAGATACTGGTGTTAAACAGGAATCAGTGTTGCAAATTTATCCAGAGGATGAAAATATCTACAAATATCTATAAATATACTCAGTTATCATTAGAAGAAGTGTTTAAATCTTATAGTGCTTGGGTGTCCCACATATCAGTTGATGGAAGGGAAACCTCCTCTTGTGAATGAGTTGCTGGGTAATTTTTCACCACAAGTTTTGCTGCTTCAGGGCAGTTTTCATGGGCAGGGCATTCATTTCAGCTCAACTATTCATCTCATCTTTCACAAAACTTATTTCACAAGTGTAAATATTTGTGGCAACTTGCCCATGTTGTCTGACCTTTACACAATGACAGAAAAGCTCTGGAAGGCTGCTGATGTTTTAGGGCACGTTCTTTAACGAAACTAATTAATCTAGCACTGAAGTAATGCTTTAAATTTTAATAATTTAATTTTTTATTTTTTGTTTTTTAGGAAAACTACATTTATTAACCCAAAATACTGGATGGTGATTTGTTTAAGCAAGTAAATGATACTGTAGGAATTTAATAATCTTACAACTAAATGTAAGAGTCTTTTAAAGTGAGTATCACATACTGTCAGCCCTCACAGGCTCCCTGTACCTGGCTTTGGGCCTCACAAAAGTTAACACAGAGCTGAAACCTTTAGAACACCTCAAAACTCAGTGCTTACCTTCACAAAATTTATAACAAAAACCTACTGAATTGCTTAGTAATGATCTAAAACTTCACCCTGCCTTTTGCTGAGAGTCAATTTGTAGTATTGCTGCAGTAAAAACCAGAAATCACAGTTATCTTTAAAGGCAAGCTGGACCTCAACACATAATTCTTTTAGACTTGTATAGACATTATTTCACTTATAGTACTATATAAAACTTAATCTGTAAATTAAAAAAAGGTTAAGGCTGCAAAGTTTAACATGAATGAAAGGACTAGAAGAGTGTAGATAGAAAGCTTAGGATATGAACACTGAATTTAACAGCTCTGCAGTTTCAGGTTGATATTGAGCTGGAGGGCTTGGCAGATAGCATGACTATAATGCTAGGGGTAAAAGGTGAATATTGCTGGTGTGTGTCAGACTTCTAGTTATTGGTATTAGCCACCTGAAAGTATGGAATGGGAGAGGGAGAAGTCTGGACTAAATTGTGAGTTAGTAGAAAAGGTGATAAGAAGAGAGCACGAGAGATGTGGAAAATGCAATAGAAAAAGTGACAGGTTCCAGCTTTCTGTCTTGACAGGGCACTGCAATTCCAGGATGAGTAAAGTTCCCCTGCAGAAGACTTCTGCAGGAATTGAGCTGGAACCAGCAATGGAGTGTTCCAGACTTACGTCCAGCCAACAGAGGCTCTTGGGCACTGGTCAAGAATCCCAAATGAGGGGAAGAAACATCACAGAGAGCCAGAGAGCTTCTGGGGCCAGAAGGGACAACCTAGGGGAAGAAAATACTGGAAGGAAGAGAGAATTTGACAGTGGCTTTGGGCAATGAGTAGGACAGAGGAAGTATAAGGAGTAAGCAGGGAATTTTGCTAAAATGTTCTTTGGCTGATTGCTTGAACTTATGCTGGAGAGAAACTGGCCTTAGGTCACATCTGCAGTGCTTTTATGTGATTGCTCTCCCTCTGAGCATCCCAGAATGACAGCTGGGCCAGGCACTTTGGCCTGTGGGCAGCAAACAAGAAAGGCATAAGAAATGTCCATTCCAAAAACAGTTCCCCAATATATCCTTTACATGCCCATTCAGGAGTTGTGAGTCTTTTTCCCCCCTGGGCTCCTCTCTTAGAGGTGAATAGGAAGAGCACCCACCTCCCTGTATCTGCAATTTTGTTTAAAGTGCTACATCATCAGTTGAGGCACTTTTTTGAGTTCATTTATGATATGGAAACTCTCCAACTGTCCTTGGAGCAGAGCCATGAGCACCAGCCCCTTGGAAATACATGTTGATTAAATATGTAGGTCAGAAAACAGAAAGCACGTCCCAATTTTTTTACTAGATGGGAGTTTTGTTGCCTAGTGCTCTATCACTGGAGCTGCTGATCAGTTTTTGAAAGTAGTATGACAATTGCTTTGTTCTTAGCTCAGAGATTAAGGAAGGTCACTGGGTATTCCCAAAGGGCAGGTACAGGTAATATAGGGATAGGACTCAGGCCAATAGCCTTAAGATGATGGAAGGCAGGGTTAGATAAGGAATTAGGAAGAAATTCTTCCTTGTGAGAGTGCTGAAGCCCTGGCACAGGGTGCCCACAGACCCTGTGGTTGCCTCATCCCTGAAGGAGTCCAAGGCCAGGTTGGACAGGGCTTGGAGCACTCTAGGCTCGCTGGCACCTGGAAGGTGTCCCTGTCTGTGGCAGGGGGTGGAATGAGATGGGCTTTAAGGTCTTTTTCCACCCAAACTATTCTGGGATTCTATGATTTAGTGGCATTAATAAATAAAAATATTTCCCAGGGAATAAGGATGAGGAGTGCTCTGAGAAAAGATGCACTAACAAGCAGCAAGGTCTTCAGAATCTCTCTCTCTGTTCTATAAATCAGCCAAACATAAACTAACGGGCTTCTCCACAGTTATATCAATCCAAAAAAGAAGCCTGAAATCCTACAGGCAATTGTTGCCCCCAGGCCTTCATTATGGCCCTATTTTTTCCTCATCTTCCAGCCCTGAAGAAATTGGCCAGAGAGCTCTTCCTGGCTGGCTGGTTTGTGCTGACTGCCCTCCAGTTGTGCTCTCTGTAGCAGCCTCACACAACACTGAGTGAAATTAAAAACGTGTCTGGGGTGACTGAATCATTCCTCATTAGCTCACTGGGCAGCAGATTTAGGAGCTAAATTTGCAATGAACACTTATTAGATTGTGTGTCTTCTGGGGATAGCTGATTTTATTTTTTATCATCAGATTCCATGACTTAGCAGCATAATTAGCTGTTAGACATATATACTCCATTCAAGAGCTGCTTTTTAATTTTTTTTAAGCCTGCTTAATCTAGGAGACTTTCTTCTCTCATTTATAGGGGAGTTTTGCACAGTTCTTCTGACAAGTGCAAGATAGCCAGTGTAAATGAGACCTGTAATTAATGCATTGAATGCTCAGTGAGAGGAGAAGGCTCTTAGATGAAGAAGCTCTTCTGGCTCTGTCAGGTGTCTGACAAAATGACAAACACTGTTAGTCAGAATGATGGAGTCTGCGATATAGTGGGGTTTACACTCTGCAAATTCATTTAATGTAAGGTATTGAGGACAGGAGGGAAAATTTTCTCCATTCTCCTGGATTTTGAGCAGTCACATGGGCTTGATTCTGCAGTTTCTCAGCAAGAGCTGATTCACCGGCTTTCTAGTAACAAAAATAAAGTGAGCCCCTTTTTGTAGGTGTGCATGTGTTGAGGGGGTGATGTGTTAAAAGGGAGTCCAGCACCGAGAGCCTGAACTGTGGGAGGTCCAGATTCAGCTGGATGGTGCCAGAGACAAATTGTATGAATGTGGTCACATATTCTCACTGTGCTCTGGCTTGGCATCCATGAAAATAACTTCACAGATTCTGTGGTAAAATAAGAGCCCCTTGGATGCTGCAGTATTAGGGTGTCTTGGTGGTTTGTCACAAAATGTTAAGGGTGAAGGAAGCCTGGAGTCAGGGTGGTTGTCCCTTTCAATTAAGTTCCTCTTTTATATAATGCTACTTGGTTTATTGCTCAGGAAATATCCTTGTTTCTCAGCTCTCTGGCTACAATGGTACCTGCAATTGCTTGCAATTTACTTCGGAGGCAGTTAGCCAACTGCCTCATGTCCTTGGATCAGATACAACCCCCTTTGATTCCTGCTGTCCTTTTGTCTTTGCTCACTTGGCTCTAAACGTTTTGTTCCCTGAACATGGGCCCAGGTTCTCCACTCTCCCCTGCTGCAGCAAACCAAATGCTGCTTCTGAAGCAATTAGTTAAGAAGCATTGACACATACAAGGGGAATTAGGACTCTTGACTATTAATTTTCCCCCAAGTTTTATCAAGGATTCTCTACTGCTTTTCCCAAATCTTCAGTATTAGTCCAGGACTGAGAGACTACACTTGGAGTGGTGTTAGCACACATTTTATTTCCAGTTGCCTGATCATCCTTTACTGCCTTGTAGTCCCAGCACAAGTCACACCACCAGTGGAGCTGCATGGGTCCTGCTGAACTTAGCTGGATGGATATCCCACAAGACAGGTATGTCCAGATAACCATGTTCCCAGGGCTGATAGAAACCTCACTTACTTGGTTACAAGACACTCAAAACATGGAGTAGAGGTGGTGGCATCACTGGTACAGAAGGGTGCAGTGTCTGCAGCAGGGCTGGCTGTTTGTGGGAGTTGTAGTGGACTTTGTGGGAAAGAAGGAAAGAAGTCACTTTCTTGATGTAAAAGCTGCTTTTTCTATTACCTCTCCTGATCTCCAGGGAAGAGTGGAAGTGGCAAAAAATGGAAAATAATTAAGGTCTGAACAAAAATAACTGTCCTGAAGTCTTTGGTGTTATTTTGTCATAGCTTTATTGAGACTGACTCCCTCTCCTATTTTATTGCTATATTCTGTGTCAAAAAGGGACAACCTCACAAATATATTGTGCACTGTGGCACTTTGGTCCTCATGAGCACCTATCTGTCCTGGAAGTGGTTTGCATTCACCCAGAAGCTCTTTCCTTGGCTTTATGGCAGATGTTGAAGCACTATCTCAGTCTCAGACAAAAAACAAAACAAACAAAAAAACAAAACAAAACAAACCCCTAACAAATAAAAAAACAACAGCAAAACAAAAGCCCACCCCCAAAAAACAAACAAAAACCCCTCAAAAATCCCAAACTACAAGCAAACACAAAGACACACACAAAGAGAAGTAACTCTCAAGGCCAGGATGGATGGAGCTTGGAACAACCTGGTCTAGTGGTAGGTGTCCCTGCCCATGGCAGAGGATGGAACTGAGTGAGCTTTAATGTCCTTTCCAACCCAAACCATTCTGGGATAGAATTAGTAGAAACTAATGGGATGAGGCTGTGAACAGGCTTTGCTTTTCTCTCCTGGATTATGCCAGAATGAGTTGAAGTGTTTCCCTGCTCAGTTTAGGTCCTCTTTAGGTCTTTGCAAAACTAAGGATCAGGTTCCGTCCAAAAATTATTTAAGCTGTATTTAGCCTTAACAGCCTGAAAATATTTGGCATTTCTGGTCTTTCAATATTGCTGAAAGAGGAGGAAAATTGTTAACCCTGTTTTGTAAATGGCCAAAGCTGTAGAAATCGGCTGTAGTGGAGCAGGTGCTGTAATCCCTAATTCTAAATTCTCTGTTAAACCCTAATCCCTGGGCTATCCTTCTGCTTCAGGCAGCGTTTGGGATGGATGGTGTATAATTTATCTGTAGTGATGCACCTGCCACTGTTTAAAGCCACTTATTTTCCTTCTGTCCCTGTTTCAAAGTTGTTTCCTTAATTGCCAAATTCATTTTTTGCTGGAGTGATTAAGAATTGCATCTGTTTGCATTTTGTAGTTCTTTGTCAGAGTCCTGTTCAAATACTTAAACTAATTCCATGTAGACTCATGGTATCCTGAGTCTGATAAAAGTTGATGCCTGGACCTGCTAAAGGGGAAAAATCTGAGCATATGGCTTCCAGAATTCACTGTCTGATGAGAACCAGAACCTCTTCTCATTTGCCCAAGTATCCTAATTTTTTTTTTTTTTAATTTTCTTTTATTTTTTAAGGTGGAAAAATATCGATACAGAGAATATAGATAGAAAAGAACAGCAGGATGCAGGGGGAATGTGGAAGTAGGTCAGATGCATTGCAGACAAAAAAAAAAATCTTTATGATTAGGAGAGATTAGGGAAGGCCAGAGCAAACAGCATCAAAGGAATCCAATTTATCAAGCCATTCAAACAAGACCATTCCTTGCAAGGCAAGTTCTCCATACTGAGAACATACTCACAGATTTGGAGCAAAATGAGAGGAGGATGTCCCACACCGTGTGTCTAATTTAATATCTGGTCTTCTCTACAGCCAGCCATGAAGGACTGAAGAAACCTTTTTTAATTTTCCTGACAACAAACACTCCAGAACAGTTGCCCACCTTCCTTGCTTGAGTTCTTTTAGATTTTTCATTTTTTAAGATGTAATTCCCAGTTAGGTGTGTAGGTGAAGGATGCAGCCAGGGTAATGGCAGTGCTTGCTGACAGCTCTCAGTCACTGCTGCAGCATCAGCTGCTTTACATGAAATAAGGAGATTCTCAGCTTGAAGGTTTCATATACAAGGCAATTGATAAGGGTGAAGTTATTTCCTGTTGAGGGTATTAGAAACTTGGCAATAATAAGTAGATTCTGTTGCTTAATTTTTTGGCAACTAGGAGCCTGGGAGATGTGACCAACATGCTGTGACTTGGTCACCTTTTCTCCTTTTCTCCCTTTTGTTTCCTAGTTTTGATGAGCTTATGTGTCCCATGTACCGTAACAGCAAGGAAGTGGATTTTAATTTGGATGAGATTTGCTTGTCTCGTTTGTATCAAGGCAGAAATGAATACTGAAAGCTTTAGCTCTGTGAAACAGAATATTCTGCTCCTCCAGCATGTTGGATTTTTTTAATGTACCAAACAGGCCATAATGTCAATCACGGCAGTGCCTCTTAATTTGGAAGAGACCCACAGCCTTTTGTAAGACAGGCCCTTTGTGGCAGGAATTCTGTTGGAATCTGGGAGCTGTTTCTGTGCAGCACTACTTTTGTTGAGGTAGAATAACTACATTTTCTTATATTTCACCAAGCTGGAGTGCTCATTGAATGTTTTTAACACTGGCTTGAGTCCGCCTGACAAAAACCACAACCTCTGAGCTGTTTGACAGAGCTCTGTCATGTCAAATGTTTTTTAGCAGGAGTAAGATCTGGACTTTTCTTAACAGTGGGTTAAACACTGGCTGAATGACTTCCCAAATATCTGACTGCTGCTGCTGCCAGGGGCTGTGGGCTGGTATGCAGCCTGAACCAAGCCCTGCAGAACTGCTGACTTGAGCAAGAGCATGGAAAAGGTTTGATATCCTAGAAGCTCTTAATTACCAGCACCTTTTATGCCACTCATTAGTTTCCTATTCAGGAGGAATTGGGGTATGAAACAAGCCTAAAGTTTCAAGGGGTGGTTTCCTCTACAGCTGAAATTACAGCTGGGGCATCCTTAGTCTTTTGAGCTGAGAAGTCAATTCTTTCCTGGTACTTTTGCAGCAATTTGGGGCAATACAAACCCAGACTTTAGTAAATAGTTTTATTGCTGAATGGCTGCCACATTGTCACGCTGCCAGTGCAGCTTTTCAGGTGCAAGCAGAGCTCTGCCAGAACTCTGCTCCTTCTGAGCTTTGATGGAAATAACCTGGTTCTCCTTTGTTTAGGCAATAAAGTGAGTGTGTGTGGAAAATCTCACCCCAGTCTTGTTTTGGGTCTCTTCCAAAGTTTGGCATCAATGCTGAAGAAAGATATTTCTCTTTTTGTCATGAAACTCCAGATCTTGATGGTTTTATGCGTGCTGAAGGCTTCTTTTGTGCCTATTGCTACCACAGCTTTGACTGGATTAAGTTTTTCTGGAGTTTCTGCCTTCAATAAAATGCTGGTAAATTACACCTGGTAAGATTTTAGTCCCTTATTGCTGTGTGATTTTTGCCTGACAGTAGCAGGTAATTCAATCTCAGCAGTCTGTGATCCAGCACTCTGAGAAACCTCAGGTGGGACATTGCAAGGTTTCACATTTTAAGCACTGCTTTGGCGTGCAGTGTTGAGGATTGATCCAGTCTGATGGTATGTGGGCTTGGAAGGAAAAGGAGAGCAGCAGGGCATGATGTACAGCTGCTTCTTATAAATCAGCACACGAGAAACACACTTTAATTATGGAGTCGAGAGGAATAAAGAGAATTTAGGCCTTGCCACAATGGTCTGGACATTTCAACTCTGTTCCTAAATGTGTTACTAACTCCTGTGACACCCATAAGTGCTTTTAAACACTGTGTGCTTGAGATTTCCCTTTTAAAAAAACACTGACAATGGTGTAAGACTTAATTAATGATGAAGAACACTGCATTGCTTTGAGAGCTGCTGGAAGAAAAGGGCAAGTCTCGCCATTATTAGTAAAAGTATTGTTCTGTCTTTAAGCTGTCCGATTACATAAATCTAGACAGATGCCTTAAAGCATTGTGTGCAGAGGAAAGCGCTCTAAAGGAACAAATTCCATTTTCCTTTGTTTTGGACTAAAGTACCATAATTGTATGTGAAGATAGGACAGCAATTACTGAAAAGGAGGTACAAAAGGGAAGGAAAAAAGCTAATGCAGCACTAGAAAAAGAAGAGGTGGGAGACAGCTTCATCCATACTGATAGTGAAACATAAATTATTCCCAAACTGGCCTTTTGAGAATGTGCCATAAATATTTAGACATTAAGGGGCTGTGAGACAATGCCTGTTTTTCCTTGAATGCAAATATAATGCCCTAGAGTCTGAGATATTAGCACTTACTGCTCTTCCTTTTTTTAGCCTGTAAGTCTCCAAAGTGTTTTAAGCATCAGCTGGACACGCAAACTCATTTGCCTTTTTCAGGAAATCTTGTCCAACTGATCCATAAACTTTGTTTCAGAGACTGGAAGCCTTGACTTGACTGTTTCTGTGGGAATTGAAGACTAGGGCTCCTGTGGGGACTCTGTAGGGTACTTTTAACATGAGGAACAGAATTATACAGGTGATTAATGGATCTATGAAAGAGAAGTATTAAACCATGTTGCTCTGTAATATTATGAGTTACCTATTTACATTCTCCTTTCCTTAATCCCTCTCCAGGTCCTCATACAGGACTTTTAGGCTCTTTCTCAGGCTGCCACCATTTGTTGCATTGCACTACAATAGCTGTGACATATCTGCTGCATTTTGATGAAATTACTGGAACCGGAATCACCAGTGGTGCAATTATTCCTTATACAGATGATTTAATTACAGCAGTGAGATGTTACAGGGTTAGTTAATTGTTGCTTATTGAGTGCTTTGAGAGCTTTGAATGAGAGATGCTATGTATGTGCAAGAGATGATTATTAGTCATTAACAGCAATGCTCCCAGCTATTTGAAAGGTGAAATATTAAATTTGCAGTCCAGTCAGATCCATGGCACACTTCAGGTTGCAAGTGAAAAGCCAAGTATATACTTGGGTAGTGATGCACTGTGCCAAATTTGCCTTGTGGGAGTGGTTCCCATCAATTCCCGTTGAAACAGAAAAAAGCTGGAAATGCAGCAGGTTGCAGAAACTGAAGGAGGGATAGTGTGGGAGGAGGTTCCTAAGCTTGCAGTAAAATCAGTAGGTAATGGAAGAGTTTGCAGGAATATTGAGGTGCAGACTCTCATTTAATGATTTAGCCACAATTATTGAACAGCATCCATTGCCTTCAGAGCCACTTCTCCTTTTGCAGATTTTTCCTAAAAATTTTCTCCACCAACAGCAACTGTAGGCTTGCCTGAGCCCATGGACAGTGTCTGTGTGGAAAGTCAGGCTGCCTAAGCTCTGATATTTATCCTGGCACTTTGGCTGCAGTAATATATCTAGAGAGATATTTCATCGGTTCTCAAAATATAATAACTCAGCATATCAAAATATGAGTTGTTCAATTACTGTAATTCCTTTTACTCATTTCAGAGAGAGCTCTCTTCCCTTTGCTCACTTATTCTTTCTTAGATTGAGGAATAAAATGATTTACTGGTGAGAGAGGAAGAAGAGACAGACTTTCGTCCTCATGTTGCTTCTCATGAAGGAGCACAAAGTGCCTTTTAAGGCTTGTTTCCATACCTGGAAGTTCAGTCTCCATCCCAGAGATGAGCCCACTGACCGGGGGCGTTTGTGTGAAGGTTCTGCAGTGCCTCAGAGAGGAAGGAGGAAAATAAAATGAACTCTGTGAATCCTGTGCCAAGCAAAAACAACTGACATCTTTAGAATTAAAGTCTGTCTCTAGCAAAGCATCATGCACATGGATAAGAGCAGCTCTTCAGAGTGCTGACCCGTCTCAGAGGGGAGGATTGGGCAGGGTGTGAATACAGGTGCCTTAAAACATTTCCCCTGGGGAATCTGGGTAGCAGGGCTGGCAAGGGTATGATCTATGGGGGTTTAGTATCCACAGCTCCTGCTGAATTGCACTGCTCAAACATGGATCTAGGTATAAGAGAAGCAAAGGAGTTGCCAGAGAGTGGAATGGACCCCTGCAGCATATTTCTTAATCCTTAAACTGTCTAAACCAACCTCAGATAGAGCTGGAGCCCTACAATAAAGTGTCTCCAGCTCCTATGCACCTTAGGTGCTTGGTTTGTGATTTACAATCTTTTCCCAAGTCCCTGTCACAAGGACAGTGTTTGTCTTGCCAGCAAGATGCAGAACTGCCACTTTTCTGCTCAGGTGTTGGGTGCAGCACATTCTGAGCACCATCAGTCACTTTGCATGGATGGGTTGTGAGCTGCATGATTAATGCCTCCTAAATTCCTGCAAGCCTTAATCTTGCTCTGCAGGTGCTGTAGCTGTAGGAATGAGCTTTACATACCCAATAGATATTTTCAGGAGTCCTGGATGCACAACTGCCTGATCAGAACTGCTGCAGAATACCCAGGGACCCAGAAAAGTGTGTGTGGTCTTCAGTTCTGCTTGGATAAAATGTGGAAGGAAACGCAAAAGCAACAACAACAACAAAAAAATCACATGTAGCTGAGGTAATAGCTAGATGAAAGCTTTGGGGGGATTTATTTGGGGTGTTTTGTTGTTGTTGTTGCTGGGTTTGTTTTTTTTTTGTTTTGTTTTGGGGGTGGTTGTTTGCTTTTGTGTTGTTTTTTGATTGTTTTGGTGGGGTTTTTTTGTGGGGGGGTTTGTTTTGTTTTGTTTTGTTTTTGTTGTTGAGTTTTTCCACCACTGTACTGTACAGTGTCCAGTTTAGGCCTAAATTGTGTCATCTATGTGAGACAATTTTTAAGAAGTGTGCAAGACTGTCTAAAAGGTTCCTCTCAATTAATGGCATTATTCTCTAGGAAGTTTTCACCAGTTTTTAATGGACCTTGACCTCTTTCTGTTTTCAATGAGGAAATATTTGGGTCTGCTTTCCAGCTTGATTGTTTTGGGGAGCTTAATTTTGTATGAACTGGCTTCATTATTTTAGTCTTATTTGTTATTTTATTATTTATTTTTATGAAATGACTTTACTTCCAGAGAGTGGAGATGTCTGTGAGTGTAAATCCCTTTCCAGTTTCAGGAATTAGCTGTGTATATGTGAATGGGACAGAAGGAGGATTCAGCAAGTCTGATCAGAGAAACTTCCTGGAGTGAAGCCTGTTGCTATTTTTCTGTACAACAGCTGGTTCTGCTGGGCTAGGACTGGGATCTGAGATATTTCTGTAATGCTGATAATGATAATAAAAATACCCCACACATCATTAAGTGAGACAAGGAAAACTCCACCAAAGATACAGTTAAATTTTTATCTGTTCTGATGGTGCAGGTAGGGATTTCTGGCTTCAAAAGCAGAAGTGGGTAGGAAATTAGGGCAAATTCCATTGAATTCCTGCTTACCTTGGGCTCTTTTGTAGCATGAGATGTTGCAAATGATGGGGCAAGTCGAGATGTGCATTTGTCTCAGTAACTGCAACAGCCCAGAAATGCAAATGCTTTCTATGCTGCAACTGTTTTGACTCTGGACAATTGTTCTCTTTCCTTTGTTCTATCTCTTCTGGACTCTGCTGCCAGTCAAGGAATGCTGCTAGGCAAAGGCAAAGGGGAATGGCTTGGTGCCCATCTTTGCGGCTGAAAGACTATTTTATTAAATGTTTCTGGACAGTGTGTTTCAATTTCTATTGCTCCAGGGCTCTGGAATCTGAGCAACTCAGAGAAAAAAGGTCTCCTTCTCCTTGAGATGCCAGGAGTGATCTGACAGGAAATGAGAGTTGTGGCCAAGGCTTGTGTCCCAGGATTCAGCCATTGATTTTCCCACTGTGGGGGTGTTCAGAGACACAGAAATCCCCATGGGGAGATGCTGGATGGGTCACATGAGTCACCAAAGAAACACAGCCTCAAAAGACAAGGCAGAAAAGCAAATTGGTTTTCTATGGATGAGTTACCACACAGTGACTTACTAAAGATGATCTATAAATTTTCAGGATCTGGTTTACTATTTTATCCATGAAACCATTCTTTTAATATTCAACTCTTGCTCATGGGGTGGAAGGGATGGGAAAAGCATCTGCAGCATTATTAGCAGTCTTAGTGTGAAAGGGATCCTTTTAGCAAGGTGTTGTGGAAGTCTGTTGCCTCCCTCCTGCTTGAGCCAGTCCCTCCACTCCAATCTCTTTATTCCCCTGCTTAGTCAGCAGGTTCTAAAACATGAAAGCACACAGCCCTAAAAATGCTGACTTCTCAAAGTGCTTCACTCTGTTAGTCAGGTACCCAGGAACAGAAGTACTACCATCTTCCTCACAGCAGACTTTAATCTCCTTCTAAAGGCAAACATGTAAAAGGAAAAATAATTTACAGTGATGCTAGAATTAAAAGCTTAGAAGAAATAATTCCTTATTCAACCTGAAGTAGTTGGCATACACAAGAAAGAGGAAAAAAGCAAAACCAATCTAGTTTTCCCTTTTCTGAATATATTGCTGTTTCTAAAGCTTGGATAAATCAGCCTCATGTATTAACCTTCCAGAGTGGTGGACAGAGAGCAACCTGGTTTTTGTGTCTCACTCCACTTGCTCACAGGTCACATCTCTCACAGTTTTGTATTCCTAGCAGAACAAACTGTCAGCCCTTTACAGCTGGAATGGGAATAGGTCCTGAGGAATGGCTTCAGGTATGTTTTCTCCAGGAATCACACTGGCATTCCCAGTGATAATACCATACTGCTCCTACAGTTTTCCATCCCATGAGCTGCTCCAGTCCCCTTGGCCTTGGCTCAGGGCAGTCTGACAACTCAGTGGAGCTGCACATCCTGAACTGTCTTCCCAGAAGTGCTTTGAATCTGTACTTGTATGTGGGACACTCAGCTTTCTGGATTTATTTGTGACACTCTTTCCAGCTGCAGAGAGAAGTAAAAGAACCTGATTAATGTTGATTTAACGTCCAAACTTTTTCTGCCTTTTAGAAAGGCTCCTTCTGTGTAACTCAGTTCCCTCATTTCTCAGAGTAATTTAAATTTAATTGAAGACTCAATTATACAGTTGTACAGGTACAACTGAGTACAGGTAATACAGTAATATTGAATGAAAAGGAGCTTTATCAAAGCAGAACAGAACAATATTGTGAAGTTTTTCTGTTACATTTGCTTTTGTTTTGCCAGTTGTCTGAGGCACCAGGTTTTGCCTTTCCTGCTGCTACCCTTCACCCTGTGGGCCAGGGCGGTCTATGAACCGCTAAACGATGCATCAAGAACACTCTCTTATCTCTCTGCCTTCAGTGGGAGTTTGTCTTTAATGCATCCTAGCTGAATAGGATAAAATAACCCGTATTCACTGTGGAACACTACAGCCCAAGCCAGAAAAGGAGCCCAGTAAAAACCCAAACAACAGCAAGCGCCTTCTTTGAAATTCACTGATGTTTCTTACCTTCACAACTGCTTGAAGGACCAAAGCTTTTAAAGTCTTGTTTAGAGAAGGCAGTAATAGCACCTGATTCATCCAATAATGCTTCTTTAAATTGTTTTCCTGTTTTCCATACAAAATCTGGGGCTCCTGTACAAAGCAAAGTCAGCGTTCTTCCATGTTTCAGAGCTGAGGAAACTGATACAGGCTAAGAGGATGATGTATGCAAGATCACATAGTGATCAAATAGACAACTACAAGATGTCCTGCTTTTAAGCTAATTGATGCAATCTGAAATTCACATTATTTTCCATAAGCATCCTGATGTGGAAATTCCAGCCTGCATTTCTGTACTGATAGAGGAGCTGGGTTTTTTCTGGTTTTATGGTGAAGATGAGTCTGGGAGGTCCTGTGGATCTTTGGAGATGGCAAAGAGCTCTTTCTATAAGAATAAAGCCTGTCTTACTTTCTTATCTCACTGACACACAACTTAGGGTGCCAGAAACCAGCCCTTGCTCTGGGCCTCTGAAAAATTGCAGAGGGATTGTCATGAATGGAGGAATGCCTAGTGTGCAGGAAGAGGGAGCTGGAATGGTGGGGGAGAATGAGAATGAAGAGGGCAAGAAAAAAATGTGAGCACAAGAGGTTCAAAGACATTCTTTGGCTTCTTCTGCCTCCTGTGCTGGCTCAGCCAGTGCTGGGGCCACGAATACACCTCTTAATCTACACTTCCTTTTCCTCTTTCCCTGGGAATGGAAGAGTCATGAGTAGTTGACCCTGCTTGCCCCCTCTTTCCCTCTCCATTTCCTTTCCCAGCAGCGTCTCTCTGGGATACACAGCCATCTGGCTGTTTATTGCAGCATGAGCTGAACTCTTAGATGTATCCTTTGGAATTTGGTCCTGGTTTAGTGATTTCTCTGTCATTCCTTTGCATTTTCCATATGTCTCGTTCATGCCCCCAGAGCCACTGCTGTGTGAGTGCACTGTGTCCTTTTGTATCCCATGTACTTTCATGTTTCCTCTTTGCCCCAGAATTTCTCAACATTCTTGTTTGGTTTCTATTATTTTTATTCCATTTTTTCTCACGTTTCTCTGCTTCCTGTTAGCACAGGGAGCACCATCCCACTCTGAAACAGTCAACTGAGGATAGGCATCAGCCTCCCTCCTGCTCTAATCCCATCTACCCTGGGTCAAGATACTGACCTCAGAGGGATTGCTGGAGGCGGAAAGGGAAGGTGCAAATGATTAAAGAGGAAGTTCAGCTTTAAAAGCTTTTAAAGTTGAGCACTGGGATAATCAGCAAGACTCCTTAGCCCTCTCCCTTTGTGCTATGAGTAAAATGCACAGTACAGTCTGCTTAACTCCATCACTTTCAGCAGCAAAGGTGTTGGTAAAGAGACAGGGAAACAAAAAGGAGTATCTTCCATGAAAAACCTGTCTGTTCTATACTGGTAAGAGAGCACAAGATACTGAGAGTATAATGATGAAATAGAAGTCTGTCCTGGATTCTTTTGTACTCCTTTCCTCTTCCAGCATTTCTCACGTGAGAATGTTAGACATACAGGTGCTGAAAATGGATTTCTTGATGGATTTCTCATGAAAGAATGGATTGATGCTAGGAATGAAATCTTAATTTGTATGGTAGTGAGATAAATTATGACTGAACCTTTCTCTCCTGTCACATATTAATTCTCCGATTCTTAGGGATCTCGTGTGCAGGGCTAAGAGTTGGATTTGATTATCCGTATGAGTCCTTTCCAGCTTATATTCTATGATTCTCTAAGAGTGTTGTTCTAGGCTCTTTTGATATGTAAGAGTTTTTCCTTTTCATTTCATCCTTCTTGCTGTAACATTGAACTTGCCATGGTTGTTTCCTTGTGCTGGATACCATCAGGGCGGAGCTGAAGGTGAAGCTGATGCTCCTGTGCCATCATGAGTGTGCCATGTCATGAGGAGCACCCAAAGCTGGTATGCTGGGATCTGTGCTGAGGAGGTTTAATGGCCACTGACAACTTCACACAGTGGCGAAGGATATGGAATAATTAAACAACTGTATCTCACTGCAGCTCATGACAGCTTCCAGATGCTGCTGAAAGTGATTCCAGATGTGTTCTTTGGAACCTGTGGTTGTTGAGAGCACCCATGTGTTGGGAGGGTAAGAGCACATCCTCCTCCCAAGATGCACATGGCATCCCTGCCTTTCTCCCTTAGACGTGAGAGGTCAGCAGCAATTAGAAATACACCCACAGAGCAAAACATTTCCCTGTCCCTGCTGTGCCTCTGTCATTCCAAGAGCTCACAGATGTGCACAGCTGAGCAGTTGAACAGGGCACAAAGAGTTGTCTCTGCCTGTCACCTGTAAACTTTTTCCTTATGCACAATTACCTTCAGGGCCCACTGTATCCCATAGTGAAGACACGCAGGCCAAAGCGACCCTAGTGATTCTCTTGTCTAGCAACACGAGGAAGGAATTTCTCCTGGTTATCCGCATATCCTTGGTTTTCCTGGCATGATACCTCCCCCTGCTGTTTCCTGTCTTTTGGCACTCAGCATCCAGCCCCAGCCCAGCTCTATTTCACTCCAGCTGTTAACTCTGGAGCTGAGGTCGCTGTCATGGCAGGAGAGCAGAGGCAGGGCAGTGGATGAGGCTCACGGTGCAGAGTCTGTAAAGGGGGATTGTGGGCTTGACATTCCGAATGAGCTCTGAGTGGGGAAGGACTCAGAAATCAGAGGGGTTCAGCTCTGGGAACCCCAAACTCAGGAGCCAAAGGCCACTCTGGTACTGGCTATAGGCACTTCTCTGTTTCCCCACCTTTAGGAAAGCACCCCATCTCTCTCTTAGAGCTGGGTTTAGGTGATTTCTTAAGCTTTGAATGGTTATTTTCTTTTTCTTTTCTTTTTTTCTTTCTTTTTTTATGATAGTTTATGCACACAATCCTGGTGTCATTAAAATTGTTCTTTTGTCCTTCCCAGCATGAACACTTCTAGGCTGAGACTGGTTTATATTTCAGTGGTTTTAAAGTAACAAATGTAATGACTGCTATAATCATGGCAGAATGTAGGGAAGAAGGAGGAGTGTTATTGGTGCACCATGCCTACCACTCAGTATGAAGCAGGCAGGCAGCTTTCCCGAGGCGTGTGCAGGGTAGCAGTGTTGCATCTGACTTCCACCTAGGAGGTAGCAGGGGAGGAAAGGAGCTTCATCATTTGTGAGGGTGCTCCAGAGAAAAGGAATAACAGAGCGTAAAATCTTGGTGCAAGGGACCATATTTATTGAACAGGGATTTAACATCCTGCACAACTGAGTACCAGCCTAGTAAAAGCACTTGAAAAAAAATCAACTAAATGCACTACAAAAAAAAATAGTAAGTAGAAATTGGAACATTACAAATAAAATGCCAAACAATCTTATTAAATCAGCACTTACATCTTAGAGCTGAATGCATTCAAATTAGATATAAAACTTTGATGTTGCAGTGGCACATCTCAGCAGACATGTGAATTCTCTGTTACAGGTGCCATCACATGAAGGCTTTGTGGATGGTTTTCTAAAGATGATGTTTCACCCCAGAATCTCCAACCAGAGCCATCCAAGGACATCTGCACTGAGCCAGTGGCTAACCTCATGGTACATGCGTTGACTCGGTGAATGTGCTGCCATTGCGTACCAGTTTGAAAGCAAAACCAGTGAGACTCCAAGTCAGAAATACAATTTATTCGAAAAAAGTAAAATATATGCAGTAGTGCCAAAAAGAAAGCACTGACAGAGTCAGAACACAACCTGACACCCTGCTAGTTAGGGTGGTGGCAGCAGTCCAGATGAAGTGCTCTTGCTGAAGTGGCAATCCTGTAGAAAGATCCAGTAGCTCCTGTCCTCTGGAAACCAGTGGGTAAGAGCTGCCTGCTGTCTCCCAGGCCCCACATTATATCCAGGTGGGAATGCTTGGCTCCTCCCCCTGGGCAGTGCATCTCACAATAGGATGATGTCATTTTATCAGTCGTGCTGTGGGTCCTTGATGGCGCATGAAACAGGAATGTCTCCCGAAGGGAGCTGTCTATGGCTCATGGGGCAGGGCAGTGATGGCCCATGAACAGGAGATATCTGTGACTCATGGGACAGGGCATTGATCCATTAACACGAGATATCTGTGACTCATGGGGCAGGGCATTGGTGGCCCATTAACAGGAGATATCTGTGACTCATGGGGCAGGGCATTGATCCATTAACAGGAGATATCTGTGACTCATGAGGCAGGGCATTGGTGGCCCATTAACAGGAGATAGTCCGGGGAGGAGGCAAGGAAAAAAAAACACTGCCCCTCCTGTTTTTAACAGTTCATGGAGATGGTGATTCAATACAGACCTTTGGGCACATCTTTGCATTGTAACCATTGCTTGGTAGGAGAGTGACTGGAAAAAAGGAATGAAAAGGCTGGGCTGAGAAGGTTCAGAACACATGGTCAGTGCTTCTGTCCATGGAAGGAGGTGGCTGGTGGTTGTTCCATGAGCCTGGGTAGCCCTGTCTCTGGAGGTTTGTTTAAAAACACAGTTACATGTGCCAGGTCACTTACAATGGAATTGGCTCTAATGGTTTCCTTTTCAGCTCAAAAGTACTGCTACAAACTGACCTGTCCTCCCAAACCCTAAATCAGCCTGTGCCCATCCAATGATTTCCAGTACTTTTAGGAAAATCATACTTTGACTGATGGAAATCAAACAGAGCTGAGCGTTGTGTGGACTAAATTGGAGGGAAGAGTGTCTCCCCCTCTTTCTGTGACACAGGAATATGATTCATGAGGCTCTTCCTGTCTGTGATGAAGAACTGTCCAGAAACATGGATATGCAGGATAGTCCTGATATTCCTGATGGGCAGGAACTATGGATAAGGCTATTAGTGACTTAGGAACAGAAGGAAGGAATGACCTAGATTTAAGTTTCTATAACAAGTATAAGATGCTTTCTGTAATAAGTAAAAAATACCCATCCCAAGCTGATTCCTCAGTCTTCTATTCCCCAATTTTCTATGGTAGGTCTCTATCCAACACTGTTACTCTGAGCCTGTTGCACCTTAAGTGTTTTCATAACTTCTTTGAGAAGAAGGATGCAGACTTTGGCTGTGATTTTATTTGGTTCAGCTGGTGAACCTGTCCTTGGCTTTTCAGCAGACAAGGGAAAATGCTCTATTTAGATGAGCAGAGCTCCTGCAGGGAAGGACTATGACACAAGACATCTGGTTACATTTGGAATGCTGCCGTGAAAATCACTCTTATTCCCCTAGACAAATCTCATCCTTCATCTTTGCTTCCAATTCCTCACCCATGGAAATAAAAAAAAGGATAATGTTGCCTGATCTGTGGTGCTGGGAGAATGAATCCACAACTATTTGCAGGGCACTCAAATGCTGTGGAAACAAGCTCAAAGAAAAGCCAACCAATAAAGAGTGATGAAGAACACAGGCCAATGTAAACCATTCCTTGGCCATGGTACAGCTCAATTTTAATGACTCACACTCTTGTGCAGTGTGAAACCACACTTCAGTTTCTGATAGAACAATAGTTTTATGTTGCACACTGCATGCAGTGTTCCCAGACATGCACAAGGAAAGGCAGTTTTATGTCTTATATACATTTGCTTTTCAACCTCCAGAAAGATTTAAGGGGAGTTTTTTCCAAATCTACAGCAAAGCCAGTATTTCTTCCTGAAGATTAGTAATTAGATCCTGTGGCAGCACTTAAATATTTTGGTGATGGGTCTTTTAAAAGCATCTTAGATTAGATAGTCAGATAGGAATGCAGGATGATAAACTGAGCAGACAGGGCCATAGGCTGAGTTACTCATTATCACTTCAATGTAGGCTGAATTGTGTGAACACACCAACACTAAAAAGACAGAAAAGTAAAGTAGGCTTCTTAAAAATAATGCTTTTTTTTTTTTTTGCTCTCCATAATTGATCAAATATATATGAGGAATATGTATCATATCAATATGAGGAATATGTCATTTTATCTTTACCTGTCTTTTTCTGACTTCCTAAAAAATTGCAGGTTTGAATAGATGTGATGATACTCTGAAAGTCTAAATTATGTTCTATTAAAAACTTTATAAATGGGCCTTCCATGAAATAGCAGCTCTCATGGCAGCAAGGCAGGCTATGTTTCAGTGGATGTTAGTGGGAGCTCTGCTGCCTCCAAACACAGGGTTGGACACTTGTAGAGGGGAATCTGATCCCAGAAAGGCCCTGTGGGATGCCGTTCACAGTTATGATTAGAAATGTCCCAGGAATGTGTGGGGAAGGATGAGTGCACAGCCTGCCTGAGGAAGTGCCAGCATGGTCTCCAGCTCTCTCCGGAGGAGCCAGATGGCATTGTCTCTTTTTCCCAGTGATTTTTGATTTGATAAGGTTGCCTTTTCCATGTGCTCCACAGTAACAGCTCCCTCAGTCTGGCTGCAAAGCACCTGGGAGAAGGGGAACATCTGACTTGAATCTTTGCAGTGGGATTCTCTCAGGATTTGCTGCCAACCTGACTCCCCAGTGCTGGCATCCAACCCCATGCTGCAGCACTCCAGCAGCAAAGGGATACCACCCCAGACCTTCTCAGCCTGACAGTCAAATTTCCACTCCCATCTTTTTCCAGGCTCTCTGGCAGCCGATGAATCTTTACAAGAGGTTTTCCTTCTTTTTGCCAGTGTAATAAATTTGCAGCCTTGAGATCACTGTATGAAGATCTAACAACACTGCAGTACTAATAATGTCATTCTGAGGGCTAAATCAGCCAACAAGTTACTGGCTGAGTATAATTGCTTTAACTATTTGTCATTATCTCCCTATATGCTTTGATTACTTGTTTCTTTGCCATGCAGACTTTGTGATTTGTCTGACATACTTACCTTCGAGCTTTACTCAGAACAAACCCTAACTTCGCCTTGGATTAATTGAAAATATATTTTTTTAATTTTAAATCCTGTTTAAAAAAAAGACTTGCAACTGCAAATTTTGCCAGAAGGTGGAACTGAAGCTCCATATCCCAGCAGCTGCTCCAGCACAACTGACAGGAATGCACTTAAAAGCCTTGGATTCAGTTAGTCCTTTCCCTCTTTCTCTCGAGGCAGCTGCTGGAAAGAACTCTGTCTAACATTCCAAGTGGATTAATTATTCTGTTAGATCTGTTTTACTGAAATCCAATGATCTAAACACCATATCGGGTCTGAAGGGACTTTTAGTACTAATTTAAAATCATGAAGATTTTATTACAGATACTGCCTGAAATAATTTTTTTTTGTTCAGTCTTTTGGTACTTTAGTTTCTCAGCAGTCAAGAGTTTATCAGGCAGAAATGTGACTATTTCTAGTAACAGAACTCAGGGAGCTGGTACTTTTAGCAGTGTCAGCACATTTTGCAATGAATTATTGGGTCACATTATTCAGCCCATTCCAGAGGCATTGATCAAGATGCAGGCCCTGCATGTGAGGTTGTTCCTTTTCAGCTGTATACAGAGTTCTCCAAAGAGCTGTCAAAGTAGACAACAGCAAGAAAAAAGGTGTGCTGCAACTTTCCTGGGGTCACAGTGCTGACAAGTGGCATAGCAAGAATTGCATCCACCTCTGGAAACAGAGTTGTTTGCAGACAGCACTGTCCCTTCCCAGGGCACTGCAATTAAATTTATTAATTGTTCAGTTTAGCAACAGATCCATTATCTGTCCCTCCTGTTTTTTACTTCTCTCTCCCTTCCCTTCACCCAGAATCTCAAACCACAGCCAATCCTGTACTTCTTTTTGGGGAAGAGAACTGCTCAGAGAGACTCACAGCCTTAAATGTAATGGAAACATTTGCTAATGAATGAGCCCTCGTTATGCACATTACAGGGAAACACTTAATTGACAGTGGCCACCAGATAAGAGGGTTTAATTAATAAATCTATGTGGCGTCGCATACACCACAGGAAGGGATTACAGGGGTTAAAGTGTCTGTCTGGTGGACTTTTATGGAAGAGTTGTGTTGCCTGTCTTTTAACATGAATAACCCATGTGTCTGTGACCTAACACTTGCAAAGGGAGGGTCACTTGGTTCTGAGAACACAGCAGCCCCAACTGCGTGTTTGAACATGGCTGGGATGGCCTCTGAAGCACACCAAAGGGTACATTTGTTTCCTTGCTTCTCCAGCCATCTGGGTTCCTATGCTGCTGTTTATTTTACTGTACACATGGCCCTGGACTTAATAATTGTATCGATAAACGAATGGAACTCTGCTCACCTTCCTCTACTGATGCGCTGACTCCATTGCCAGTGGGGAACAAGGCTCTGGAGATCCCACTGCAGTCTGTTAGGGAAGATGGATTACTGTCACTCTAAGCTAAACCTGTTCTCCACCTTTGCACAGTGACGTGAAAAGGTCACAGGGAGTCCGGGGCTCCTGATCAGTCTGTTTTTTGGTAACACTGGAAAGTTCTGTGCCAATGGCAGGGGTGGAAAAAGGTGAGCTTTAAGGTCCCTTCCAACTCAAACCATTCTGTGAGTCTCTGATTGTCATCCTCTTATATTTGCATGCTCATTTTAGAGCTGAAAGTGTTTGTGACACACAAAGGGGTAACATTCACAGCCACCACCAGCCTAGGAACACTCATCTTTACCCACTCTACTCCTGTTTGGATGCACATCATCCTCAGAAATCCCTGCAGAGGGGTCAGATAACAGCAGCTGTCCACGTGAACCTTTATCCAGGAGAGCAGTACCTCCCAATATCAGCCGGCCAAGCCCTGTGGAACCAAACAGAACCAGCCCTATTTATCCCAGATGATGGGCCAGGCAGCACATCTCTTGTTATTTGTGTGTGCAGAGTGACATGTGAAGTGCAGTGAAGACATGTGGCCATACCAGTTCTGCTAAGAACAATTAGGGACAGAAAACTCTTTAACCTCTCTTTGCCTTCCCAGCAATCACTTGTGGCTTACCAGTACAGCCCCAGCCACCATCATTTGCCTGAATGAAGATGCCATTGTTCCTGCCTTTATTATATATATTTAAAAATATATTAAAAATTACACTAAGTTGAAAGGAGCAACAGAAATCATCTCTTAAATTGGATCTTGTTCACAGTCCCAATATTCTGGAAGAATGGGGATTTTCACACTCAGGTCTGCAGAAACATCTCACAGCAATTACTTTATTACTGTTAATCACTATCAGTTTATGAAGGAGTAGTAACAAGTTTAAAAGAAACATGGTTTACTATGAAAAATTGCGTATTTTCATTTATTCTCTAGCTGCAGCTGAATCATTTCTTTCTGCTCTCTTAATAGGAGACTTTCCATAAGCCTTGACCCTTCTTCCTAGTGTTAATGTACATACATACTTGAACGCTTCTATATTAATTTCTTCTAGACTTAGGGCTACAGCTGTGGTAAACCATGATTTTCTTTAATACACAAAGCACAGAATAGGACACAGAGAAGAATTAAGACTAAGGAGTCTCTAGGTACTCCCCAGCCCCTATAGCTTATAAGATTTCCTGCCTACACCAGGGATCCATAGCTGATGAAAGCAAAATTTCATGTGAGCTAGAAAGACTTCAGAAACTAAGTCTTAGAACATTCTTTTATCAGTGCTAAAAAATACATTAATAGGAAATTTAGAATTGAGAGAAAAGAGGTCTGTGTAATAAAGAATAATCTATAATAGTATGCCCTTACTCTAAAAGTTCAGACCTGTCTTTTCTTCTGGCATCCTTCTAGGCCAATATTGTGCAATTATAACTTATATAAGCTCATTAGCCTTGCCTATTTCAACAGTTAAAACACTTTGTTTTCAATTGCAATATAAACAGTTACATTAACTATTACAGCTCTCTATGACTGTCCTGTCCCCTTCTTACAGTGCAGAAGGCACTTAGCACAATGACCTCTAGTTCCTGCTTGCGGGTGGAAGTGCGAGGACTTGGACATCTTAGGAAAGGGGGAGGAGCTTTCCTTGTGTTTATTTCTCTTTTTGTCTTCTCCTCCTTATAGCAGGAAGACTCACAACAACACATGAAGTCCTGACTGAAGAGGGAAGGTGTTGCTCCAAAATGAGAGCATAAAATGGAGCTAAGCTATGAAGAATTTAAATGTAAAATATTAGTGCAGTTAAGTAGGAGCATCTCTGGAATATGAAGAAATGTTAATGGCAGACTGGTGGCAGATAGGGAGCAGGGACAAGCTTCCAGGCTGAGTCTAGAGAGCTTTCTTTTCTGTGTTAAGAATATTCTGCAGTTGCTGCTGTTGTTTCCTCCAGCAGGAAAGTGGAACTTTATCTACCCTGGAAAATCTTTGAAATGAATGGAAGGCAAATGAGAACTATTCTGCCTTGCAAACAGACACGATGAGGATCTGTACAGTCTGGGTTAAGCTCTGAGTGCAAGACACTGCTCAGTTACCAGCTGAGACAGCCCTGAGGCTCCCAGCAGCTGTAAGATCCACAGCAATAGGGATTAAAGTCTTTCAGAATGCCATTGGAAAAGGACTAGGGAGAGCAGGCAAGGACATAGGTGATGATGAGAAGAAATACAGCTCAGGATCAAGCATAAAGATGAGACTGTGGGCAGAAAAATAGGACAACTGAGTTAAAGGACTTGAGGGTGCTCCTTAAATAAAGGAATTGGACACACTGGACACATATACCAGTTGTTTGATGTCCTACTCCCCACTTGCACTGATAACACAGTGAAAGCTCTGGGGCTTAACTATTGGCACCAGGGTCTTAACAGCTACATGTATTTGAACATCCTAATCACAGGGAATGGCAATGGAATTAGAGCTGATTCCTCCCTGTTCCTCACTGGCTGGTTTGTCTGATCCTGAGGCTGAGGTTAGGGCCTATCTCTGCATGGAGCTGGGAATACCCAAAAATCAATGTCTGTGTTGCAGGGAAGGGAAGTGAGGCAGAGCCTGGAGCTGAGCAGTGGCACAACCTGATGGACTGCAGATTCCTGCGGGTGCCTCAGTGCTGTTCTGCAATCTAGAATGTGACAGATTTGCTTCCAGAGTGGCACTGATGCAGCCAGGCCATTCTTCAGAGTCAAACTTTTTAACCCAGGGCTGCTCTGAGGGTTTTAGTGTTCTGAGCTGTTCTGACTGAGCTGAGGCTGAAGAAGCTGAGCGCTCTGTCAGTGCAGTGTCCTCTGCAGCATTCCCAAACCCCTGGAGCTCAGTGCTGGCTCCCAGCTGATGTTGAAATACCTAACTGCTGCAACCCAGGCAACAAATCCTTCTGGGAATGGCACAGTTCTCCAGCTCTGGTGATGAAATTGATTCCTGAGCTGGTACACAGGTAAGGATTCTATGGAAGGTCGAGGAACAACACAGAACTTCATAGAAAACCAAACTAGGCAATTTTAATAGGAGACTCCTCTGTGTTTCAAGCCCCAAACCCTGTCTTGGCTGGCTTCCATGCACACAGCCAGTCTTCTGCCTGCTCCTCAGAAGGCTAAATTTGGCCAGGACCTCTGGAAAGGACTTCTCACTGTTGCTGAGGTTTTGGTCTTTCCTTGTTTAGAAGGAATTAATCTATTCATTGGCATGATAGGCTCTTTTCTTCTATCTTTCCCTTAGCATTAGGCAATGAAAGTCCTGGCCTTACCTGTGGATGCAGGAATGCTATAGTAATTTTGGTATGCTCTGTTATTTATTGAGTCCCAGAGCTGCTGAGTCTCCTTGTTTGTCCTTGTATTAATTAAGTACAAGTTTATCTACAGCAGTGAATTTCAGCAGCATAGCACCTGGTAAGTAAAGAGGAAGTGCTGGACTGTTGCAGCATACTGGGATAACTGGGCTTCTGGCTGGCAGCTCCTGACTCTGCAGCCTGTCAGGAGAAGAAGCTGGAGCAGTTCCTGTAGGACACTCAGCCCCTGGCCTCTCTGGCAATGGGGGTCCTGGTTTCTCTTGGATGACTGTACAAAGATCCATCTGCAGGTTTGGATTGGGGTCCTGCAAAGCCCAGAATGATGAAGGATGTCTAAAAACCATTAATAAAGATCAGAACTCAATGGCATCAGTAACTCTCTTTGGGCTTCTTGCAGGCTGAGATAGGTGGCAGATTGTCAAAATTGCTTAACGTCCTGGAACAACACCCATTCCAGTATGAATAGGTTTCTTGTGCACAACTCACATGATCCTCGTGTTTTCCTGGTATCTCTATGGAGACTGGAGACATTCTTCTGGCCAATTCATTGGAAATCTTTTCTTTGCTGCTTTCAGGTAAATTGTCTTGTAGAAAACAAAAAAGCAGCGATAATCTTCTGAATAATGAATAAAGCATCAGAACACCAAAACATCCTGGCTGTTTAACAGAAGGAGTTGCAAATATTTTGATTTTTGCTTTTTAAAACACTATCAGCTTGGCAGAGATTTAGCAAGACTTGTGCAAAAAATAATTGGCCTTAGGCAAAGCTGGATGAAGCATTCACATGTGAATCCTCATCCAAATGAGGCTGGAGCATGGGTTAAAGAGTGAAGCAGTGTTAAGATTTGGGAAAGCCTTCCCTGCCAAAAATTGGGGGTGTTTTTTGAAAGATGTTTCAATTCCAAACACTCTCATTCTCATGAGATTAGATACTTCCCCTCACAATTGGCTCCAGTCCCTCCAGGAAAGTGAGTTAAATGAGATTGTTGTTACCTTGGTCATATTAAAATAGTTGCCTCTGTTTTCACTGGCCTCCTGGAGACAACAGCAGTGTGGGTAGGAGGAAGATGATGGTTGGGTGCTTCCTTCCCTTTAAGGTGGGTTGTCACAGCAGTGTGTGATTCACTGGAAAAAGGTGAAAAGCACTGTT
Source organism: Sialia sialis (assembly GCA_009812075.1). NCBI lineage: Eukaryota > Metazoa > Chordata > Aves > Passeriformes > Turdidae > Sialia > Sialia sialis. Next base: position 6,873,963 of record VRYO01001477.1, read on the forward strand.
TATTGTCCCATGAATATTTGGGATGACTAGTAGGGGACCAAGTGCTTCTGTCTTGCCCAGACTGGACCCTCAGGTGGCACAGAATGCTCCTTTGCGTTCCTGGTTGCCATTCCCAAACACCTTAGCCCTAGTTTGAAAGGCCAGAATGTAGCCTCTTACATACAGCCTGGAAAAACAAATCCCACTTGCTGAAAGATGGGCTCAGTTCCTTGGCATAGCCTCTGGGGTACGTGATGTCTGTGCAACTCTCAGAAAATCAGAGCCCCCCCCATAAATATCTCTCTAAATGCCTTCAGTTCTACCAGTGGATCTGTCTCAGGATTCATAGTGACTTACTCTTCTGGTTTGGTTCCTTGGTGCCCTGGGTAGTGGCACAGCGATGCCCCGGGAGCTCAGGGAAGTACTCCAACTCCAGTGCCAGAGTCTGATTGGCTTTTGGTAGCAACAGAGCCTAGGGAAGAAGAAGTTGCTCAGGTGCCGTGTGTCCTGCAAAGAGGTAACTGGAAAAAAAATGAACATGAAGTCTCAAAGTGTGCTGTGGGGAAAAAATTAGGTCATAGAGGAAAATTCTGGGATTTAGATTCTGCTCTGCCTGGAGAGAACATGATGGTGAGTGAGATCTGGCTTCTGTCCTGAGCATTAATAGAGGGAAACTTTGCCTCAGTTTCTCTGCATGTAGATCTGAGGCCACATTTAGGACTCCTTTTTAAGGAATTTTGCAACTATGTCATGAACTTTATAGCTTGTGTGTTCTGAGCCTGCTATCAGCACTGATAAAAATGGTTATTAGCTGTACTATTACTTTAAATCAGAGCATCTTAACTAATTTGGGGACTGGCCAGTGGCTCCAGTCACATGATGAATACCCTTATACTCTATTTCTAGATGATTCAAAGTTGGCTCTAGGCAAGGGATATTAGGTTTAGGGCTTGAGGCAGAGCAGGAAATAAAACAAAGGTGTCCCAATTGATAGTTCAGCTCTCAGTATAATTTTATTGAAGAAAGTAACTCAAGCTTTAGTTTATTCTGAGCATGTCAAGGACACCTTTGTAGTGTTGCTGCCCTAAGCCCAGGGCTGTCCATTAAGGGACAAAAACAGAGCCAGGAATGGTTTGGAACCACACAAATGCTGCAGCATCACAGTGAGAGGATAGAGAGTAGGAGGGGAATCAGTTGGACTCAGAGTGAGGTCTGGTGACACTCAAAGAGCTTGCAGCAGATTTAAGGTGACAGGGGAAATAATGTAATTGAGGATTTGAGACAGTCTCCATGGCTTTGGGAGCTGAAAAAAAAAAATTCCAATTAAACTGCTGGACTTGGAGCAGTCATTCCACAGTCACTTAGGCCAGGAGTAAAATTTGGTTGTAAAGATAAGCTCGGAGCAAAGAGCCCCCTCTGAAGGTGATGGAGTGTGTGAGCTTGAGCAGTTGCAGCTCTGCAATTTCTGCTTCCTTGGCTGGTCAGAGGTATCATCTTATCATCTGCAAAGGGGCCAAGGTAAAGTTCAGTTTCAACAAACACTTTAGTTTCTTTTCCATCCTCTGCCTTTACGAGGCTTTCCAGGAAATGAGGAGGAGACCCTGCTCAGAGGTGGCTTTCTCTCAATGAGCATTTCCATCAGGGGAATGGGCAAAACTGAGGGGCTCATTTACCCACCCATCAGGTGGATTTTCCTCCTGTGTGCATGTGTGGGATGTTTTACACTCGCCCTGACTTAAAAAAAAATCTTCCTGGGCAATCCCTTTTTTCTTTGGCATGGGGCAGATTCTAAAAACTTTATTTATGTGAGGCAGACACTGATATCTTTTACTCAAAGGAATTTTTATGCACCGAGACCTTTCATGCTTAGAGGACATGGATTTGGACTGGTTCAAATTGTGCCTTCATCTTTCTAGCCACACATTTGATTTTTCTATACTGGATCAAGTATCAAGCCCGATATCATGCTGGAAAAGGCATGCACTTGAGATCAGAGTGTTGGTGTTTAGCAGGATTTTGTCTGTACAGTTCTATTTTCAAAGGTGGTTGCATTTTGCTGGAAAAGGGATTTCTCTAGTGCTTAAAAATGGTAATGTCATGGGCTTGCAAAAGGTATCTTTGCTCTTCTGATATGGAAACAGGAATTCAGACTGAGAGCCAATGCACTTTCAGACATTGCCACTTTTGTTTGTCCTGCCCATTCTGTTAAAATAGGTTTGCATTTTAAATTCTTGTGGAAACTGGCGAGCAGAAAACACAACAGACAGAATTCTTCTCTTTAGGCAAACAATCCCAGTGTGCTCAGCAATGTATAAATACAGCAGCAAGTGATCACAACGAGCTGACTCTGCCCTAAACAGAGCCATTTGGGTACTACCTAAATCACAAATTTAGTAATACAGCAGCCTCTTAATTCCTCTTGCCTTAATCACTGTCTCTCATGGTACTGTTTGTGCTGGGACTAAACAAGTCAACTCAAAGGTGCTTAATCATTTTCCCAAGGTACACCACACCTGTGGGGCTCTGGCACTGCAGACAAAAGGCCTGGTAGCACAAATTGACTCCAAATGAAAACTAGTTGTCTCCAGAAATTTAGAGTCTGCTGCCATATCTCTCCTGATTGAACACAACTGCCCTCCTGAACAATTTCTTTACAGCTCTCTAGTGCTGGGCTGACCTCCTTGTTTTTCCTTAGAAATTACTTATTACTGACTGACAGGGTCACAGCAGTGCTATTTTCCTCCTCAATTCTGATTGAAAAAATGCTTTAGTTGGTGAAATGGAGGATTGTGTCCCTTGGATTAATCCCCTGTTGGAAAAGGGCAGAAATCCTGGTCCTGGCCGCCGTTTGTAGCATGCAGGTGCCGGCCTGGCATTGCCCTCCAAACCTTCCCAAGTGTGCCTTTCACTTCCCAGCCTCCTGTCTGGTCCCAGCTCTCAACCACGAGAGAAACCTCAGGGACAAGCACTTATCAGCAAGGCTGTCCCACATGGGAGGAGTGCTAGGGTTCCAACAGCTGCTTGGGGTTTGAGTCCCCTTGGCAGATGTTCGCTACTCCAGCCACTTCATTAATTTTGGAAACAAAACCCCTGATTATTCCTGACCAAAGCAAAGCACCCCCTTTTTGACTGACAGCCAGTGTGTGTTTCATACGACATAAACCACCATATTGCTCTGGCAACTCAGTTTTAAACAGTACTAATAAAAAAAGAAAGTTTCTAGAGATGAGTCAGTGTGGGCTAATCCCACCTGCCAGTTCATCTGCTTGGGCTCAGGTGAGGGCATCACGTTTCTAGAGTATGAACAGAGGTGCCAGCCGCACACCTCTGGATATCGAGCCCTTCGGATGTGAGACAGAAACATTTAAAGACAAGCAGAGTCTCTCGTCCCGCCGTCACTTGAGTGTGAGCTCGGCGAGCCCACGGTTTGCTTCCACTTCTGAATTCTGAGCTGGATCTAGTCAAGCTCCTGGAATATTCTTCAGGAAACATTCCTCTGCTGTGTTGTGTCAGGTTTTGTAAAGGCAGGAAAAGCAGGATAAATTTGAAGTGGGGGTAGGGAGGCTGCAGCTCCTGGCCAGACCCAGCTGTAAAATGCCATTTGCTGCTGCTTTGGGGCTTAAATAAGTGGCTTGCTCACTGTTGCTTCCGAAATATTCTTTGCAATAATTACTAATTACTGAAGTTACTGTTGCTGGTAATTACTTTGTTTCCTTAAAAAAAAGAAAAAAACAAATGTCTGAAAAAGACGAAGAAAATGTGCTCCTGAAATGGTTTGTCTGAAGGAAAAGGTGAGTACTCATAAAACTACATTCATGAAAAAGTCAGTTCATCTCCTTAAATATCCATAGTTTGTTTAGGAATTAAAGCAGCAGTTTAAGTAATTTAAAAAGAGTTATAACATTGTGGAGAAGTTCTTGAACTGCTTAGTTGTTACCATACTAATTAAATTACTCATAGTAAGATCGCTTTCATTTCTCAAAATAAAAAGAAATAAAACCATTTCCAACCAATTTATTTTAAATGAGAATGTAATCCCAATGGTTTAAAATGAGGAAAACATTTTGCTTTACTTTTGTTTTATTATAATTTGCTGGGCTATATTTTAAAAAAATGTAATGACATTTTAAGAAAAAAAATTCAATGGATATATCGAAAGTCTGATGTATTCTTGCGCCTGACTTCCAGTTTTGACAGTTTGCGGACAATGCAATTATCTTATTTTGATTTTTGAGTCTGTATAAATGAGCAACTGCATCACTGCAATTTTGAATTGAAAAAAGTAGTGCTTTTACGAAGGAGGTTAAAGGTAGCTTACAATGTTTTGAAGGCTTTTAAAAAATATAGTTTAAAAAAAAAGTTGTTCAAATCGTTGATTAGATTTTGAAATAGTTGTTGCCTTTTGCAAAAACAGATTGAGTTTTCTGTTACTAAAATAAGAGTTTGCTGCCATTTGGATTGCCAAAGCATGAGAACCAAAGAATGGCTAACTTTTTGCAGATTATATTTAAATCCTTGTGTGAAACCTGCAAATAATATTTTTGGGGGGAGGTAAATCTCCTTAATGAGCCTCTCTCTGCCCATTTAAAGTTAGCAAGCTGGCTGCGGGTTCTGGAAAACCTGCAGCAACCACTTAAGCCAGAAGATTTCTCCTGATACACCTTTCTCTGCGTAGGGTATCATGGTGATTCCTGTCGGAGGCCACAGAGATGAGAAATAAAACTCAGCCCACAGCCTGGTAGGAAAACTTCCAGTGAGGAAGCCTCAGCAGAAGGGACTGGAAATTCAGCTTTGCAAAATCCAGCTGAACTAAGTAGGGATCCGCCAGAAAATAATCTCAGAATTGGGGTCCAAGTAACGCTGCTCCGGAGAAGAATAACTTCTACGCAGTGCTCCTGCAAGGCATCTATAAACAGGATTTTTTTCCCCCTTTACCACTCTCCAGCACTTTGCGGCTGGAAATAGGTTTGATGTCGCTCGGGGGAAAGGTGTCGGGGCCGGGGATGTGGCACTTCTAACTTTTTTAGATAATTACAATCTAGAGAAGAGGAGGAGGGGGAGAAGAAAGGAGAAGAGGGAGGGAAAAGAAAAAAAAAAAAAGCTACACACACCCCAGTATCTTAAAATAGCGTGCAGGGAGGGGAGAGGAGCGGCGCATGGTCCCCGCCCGGCGCAGGGTAACAATGGGGCTGGCGAGGAGCAGCGGGCGCCCTGATTGACAGCCTGAGCCTCCTAAAAAGGCCGCGCGGCGATGGCAGAGATGCTTATCGGCGCCTTTATATAGCGGAGAGGCGGCGCGGCCACAGGGCTCCAGCGGCGGGGACACGGGCCGAGAGCCGCGAGCCCATGCGAGCTGGGCGCGCCCCGCAGGGGTCCCGCCATGCACGGCCACCCCCAGCCCCAGCCCGGCCCGCAGCCCCCGCGGCTGCCGCCGCCCGGCCGGCCCAAGGCAGGCAGGAGGCGCTACAAGACCTTCATGATCGACGAGATCCTCTCTAAGGAGACCTGCGACTACTTGGAGAAACTTTCGCTGTACTCCGTGTGCCCGTCGCTCCTGGTCCGGCCCAAGCCGCTGCACTCGTGCGCCGGTAAGCGTGAGCCGGCCGTGGCCGCTGCGAGGATGCTGCGCCCGCGGGGCCGGGGCTCTCGGGCGAGCGGCTCCTGCATCCTCCCCAAAGCCTGCCGGCTTTCACAGCGCATCCCCGCTCCCTGGCTTCCCCAGCGCACGCGTCTTCCTTAGTCACTGTCAGTAACTAGCAGCTATCAGTTAGTTACTATCAGGTTTTGGTCGCTATCAGGTGTGCATTGCTGCCAATATATAAGCAGTGCTATAGATAATAAGTTAAGGAGCTCTACGGGAGTCCAGTTCCTGCAGAAATCGGCCTTCATTGAAATTTCCTGGTTTTTTTTCATTATGTCTGTGTGAGTACAAGGAAATTAACAGAAATATTGGGGAAAAGGAGTAAAAAAATCTGTAGAGGCACGGTTTTTCTACCGGAAATTCTCTTTTTTCTTTGAAGGAAAAGTTATTTGAAGTAGGTTATTTCTAATAGCACAGATAGGAAAATACTTGAAAAGATCTTGCAGACACCACAAATAAATACGGGCAAGCAGCTCTGCCCTACACAGGCTACATGATGAGCAGCCATGGGCATTATAAAATTTCACAAGCAAATTGGTCTAATGTGGGCGTTTAAAAATCCACATTAAAAGTAAAAATTATTAGAATGCATTCCAAATTAAAAAAAAAAAAATAAAAAAATCCCTCCTTCTGCTGAAGCGGGCATTTTTCCAGATTTCTGTTCTTCCCATAAGGTCATACTTCCAAAGGTGACACATAATGTGTCAAGAGAAATGAGATGATGAATCTGCAACTTAAAAATGCATTCTTCAAAAATATCTTATATATTGAAAAATATTTGTAAAAGACTAATTACCAATAAAAATAATACTTATTTCAAGGTCATAGAATTGTATTTTTCCTCTTTCTCTTTGCTGGAAAAGATTTATTTTGCCCGTGTATTAGGTTGTGTTTAAAACCTCAAGGCCTGTACTTTGGCTTAGGTTTGCTGGGGTTTTTTTATTGCTGAATATACATACGAAGGATCTTTTCAGCTCTTAGCAGAGCTGTGCTGATAGAAAACTTGCTATTAGGGTACCCTAAGAGTCTGACAAGTAGAGTAAATCCTTGCTCCAAGCATAAATCTTCCTTCAACCTCAATATTTATTTTGTAAATACTAGTTATTAAAGATCCAGGCAGGATTAGGAGGCTGGATCAGAATTAAGACCCATGATGACCAGGTTTTGGGAAGAAGTTGCATGAACAATCTGATCTTCCATCAACATTTATTTCTTCCAATTGATTTGTGCGTGACGTCCCTTGCCTCCCCTAACTAATCGCTGACATATTTTATACAAGAACTAGTTGCTAGTCAAGATATTGCTGACAAGGGAATTTTTGAGAGCTGATCCCTCGCTACTGCGTAGTGAAATTCAGCGCTTGGCCAAAATGTCCTGAAGGGGTTTGTGTGTGGCAGTGACACATGGAGTGCCCAATTCTGCCTGCAGACCTCAATCCACCAGGACAAGGAAAGAGGCTTTTCTCTCTTTCTGTACAGAAGGAGAAAGAATTAGAAAAGAAAGTCCCTTTAGCACCAAAAAAGAATATTATCCTGGATATTATCAGTGTCCATAAGCATGTACAACTACTTTGGCATAAATAAATACGGTCTGAATGTCACATAAAATGTCCTCAGGATTTTGGATGGGCGAAGTGCTTCTTAGCAGCTGATTTGACTTTCACCACCCCCCATGGAAAGAAAAGAGAGAAATTTTTAAAATATATAGTTCTGGATCAAATATAGCAACCATTGTTTTTGCAAGAGTGATGTATATTCAGTAAATGATCATGAATAATCCTCGTATGATTCAGCAGTGGATTGAGAGTGATGCTTGTGGTTACTCTTCAATTAAAGCTTTATTTCTCTTTGTGCCTGGGATCTTTAATGAGTTTGTCCTCAGGGTTGTGTTTCTATCCCAAGCTCTGGCCTGTCCCTATGTCAGGCCAGGTTGTGAATATCTGCTTCTAATGGACTAAGCTGTATGGAATTGCAGCATTTGTGGAGTGAAGTACAGAAAGAGATTTGCTTGTGGAATTTAAATCATAGTGGAAACTGCTACCAAAGTCCACTCTTCCAAACTGTCAGATTCTAAGGTGTATAGGCATGATTCAAGTCTTATGTGGATTAGGCAATGGGAGTGTTTTTTTAATGATAGGAAACTATTGGCTAAGAAATGGACAATACCGCAAAAGATATCTAAATGTGAGAGAATTTTAAAAATACCCAATAAAAATCTGTAAGTAAATTAAAATTAAATAAAAAAACAAACATGCAATGACACACACACAGAGTGAAAATAAATTTTAAAACCTCATCCAAATTACTTGGGGGCTAAAGGCTGCAGAAATACAGCACTAAATACCATATGGCGTTTAACTTAGTACCTGATTTTCCTTTGCCTCCAGAGTTAATCAGGAATCTCCTCATGATTTAAGAAAATGAGTCTTAACCTAAACCACAGGGATTTGTTACTGGGACTTGGGAGCATTTGAAACAGTGATGAGAAACAAATTTTTCCAGCTGAACAACTCCTCCGTGCCTTTTTCTCAAGGCAGGAGTCACGATTTGTAGACATTTTCCTGGGATAAAGAGTTAATATTTTTTTCATCTTGTGTGAAGTCAGAGAAGGCTGATATGCCTTTATCATCTATTTGGAGCTGAAAGACATAAGATGATGTACATGTGCAGTGTGTGTTTTTAACATCACCCCTGGTTAAGTGAAGAGAGATCAGAAAACTTTGCTAACGTGATAGAAAAGAGTTCTTCTTTTGGCCATGATGCATTGCTGAATACTTAACTGATTGCATCTGAATTGGAACAAAACAGAATTGTCAGGTGAAGGCAGAAGGAAGTGGAAGAAGCATTTGGGACTTTTCTGGTACATCTTGAGGTCAAAGATTGACATTTTAGTTGTGAGGAGCATTTGTGAGGTCTAGTGCAAAGCTCACCAATGTCGCCAGGTAGATTACCATTGAAGAGAGCTTGGAATAAGCCCTAACCTTTGGTTTTGGGTTTTTTTGAAAGAAAACTTCAATTCCCTGTGAAAGTGTTCCATTATGAGTTTAAAAATTGGTGTGTGAATGTGCACTGTGGTGTTGATTCAGCCGAAAAAACAAGGTGGAAGCAATACCAAACCTGTAACAAAATGCTAGTCTGGGTTCAGAGCCATTATGATTAAAACTTTAAAGACTAGAAATATTTTCACATGGTGATTAATGCCACTTTGATTTATGACTTTTTGGGCTGTGAAGGCTGGGTGAAAATTCTATTTATCTTGTTTCATGATGCTTATATTTTTATTGGCTTTTCATATTATGTCACCATTAATTAATTTTATAAGTAACACACTGTTCATATGCTTGATTTATTACAGTGATTGCTGATGGTTGCTTTTTGGCTGAGCAGAGTTCTATAGGAATCACTTTTCAAATTGCCTTGATTTAATTTTTCAATTAAAAATATTTGAAGGCAAGCCTACTTCAGATCTATTTGTTTCTTCTATTTTTTGCTACCTTGGTGTAGTGATAGATTTAAAATCCATTTGCCTTATTGGTAGTTTTGGGCATGATAAAAAATTGAAGGACAATGTCAGTGTGCAGTGTTACAAGGTCAAATTAGAAAAGCTCCTTATTTATTAAAGGAACTAAAATAGTTTGAAAATGAAACTAGGCTGGGGTATGGAAATGAGTTGTGTGTGATTCCTGGTCTTCATGGAATTTGTGACACTGTGTGTTAGTAATCAGTAATATTGGTCTTGGATGGCCTTTTTAAACTCTCCAGATGAACTGAGATGGCTGGATTAAAAAGAACTGCGTTGCCTTCAGTTGCAGAGTTCAATTATTTCAGCAAAGTTGGTAATACAAATTGCTAATTGTCTGTGCTGTGTATTCATTTGTACCAGGCCCTATTCCAGAGCTCATAAAAAAATCCCTCGAATTTGAATGTATCTTAGTGGTTTATAATTTAAATCCTAATGAGCAGCAGAGTAATTGATGTCTATGCCAAAGTTTTTTACTACTCCCTATCTCAGGTAGGGCTGTGCTGATTTCTCTTTAATTTCTATAGCAGAACAACACCTCGCAAGGCAAAAATACACCTTGGATCAGTGTGGCCTTGCGTATTTTCTGAGAGAATTGTCTGCTAAAATATAAAATATTTACCCATGTTTTAGATGAGTTCTGCTGAAGAGGATTCTACTGCTCTATGTACATTTAAAAGCACTGCGACTTTGGGAATTCATTCAGAAGTTTCTCCACTTTTTTTTTTCTTTTTTGAAAATTTACTACTCTGCTTGCTGGTCTGTGCAAAAAGTTCAATTTAAAGAACATTAGTAATCATTATTATTTGCTCTCTTGAAATTATTATTGGGATTTTTAGTTTGGTGATTGGATTTTTTGGTTCGTTTGGGTTTGTTGGGAGGATTTTGTGAGTTCAACACATTAAGAATTTGTGTGGTGGGGTTTTAATGTCGGCAGATGTCTAGTACAGAATTGTTCATATCTTGAATTCTTCTCTTCCAATTCCATGTCTGTCTTCTGTTGTTTTATCTTAGGATGAAATTGGGAGCTGGTTATTCCAAAGGGGTCTTTTGAACTGTCATTTTCCTCATATGAATGATATTTTCTGGATTAAACTTAGAGGTACTTGCTGAGGTCTTTGGGGAATCATTGCTTGGGAGATAAAGTATGAGGTTTGGTCCTTCTGGTTCTCACTCTGTCTCCTCAGTCTTTTTAGGAAACCATGGTGAGAAAGTAGATTTATTATGACTTAAAACAGATCAATTTGTGTGACATTCCTTCTGATTATCTTCCAAAAGGGCTTGATTTGGGCAAGGCTTGATTTTGCTGTGGGACCTTACTTGAAATTGGGGTGGATGCCATTTCTTTTGCTCAAACACTTGCAGAATCTTTTTCTTTAAATTGAACAGGCTTTGGGGGAAGGCATAATGCTTGGGATAGGAAAAGAGAATCCACGTAGCGAGTGTGCTCCAGCACGGGGAAAAATGAGATGCCAGCCATTCATCATATTTCCAGTCTGGAACATGACAGCTGGAAAAAGCCCATTGAATATAGCTGATGTGGAGTAGTGGGGGCACCTTTTGCCAGGCTTGCTTGGAATTGAGTGTGTCCTGCATTCCCTGAGCCTGGCATCTGCAGCTGGGGTTGGATTCACTGCCGGGAATGCAATGGTCTTGGAGTTTTGCTCCTGTGCTGTGTGAAGTGAGTGCTCAGGAGATCTACATGTCTTAAACAGCTCCCGAGTCCATGAAAAACCTGTATTCCAAAATGTTGAGGGAAGCAGGCCAAAATGAATCTGTGTGTTTATCCAATAGGTGCCAAACTAAACTGAAAAAATGAAATTGTTTCCGTGTGGAAATCAACGTTGCTGCAAGGCTGTTTGGTATTTTTGCTGATTATTTGTGCAAACATATGAAGAAAAAAAATATACTTTGGAAACTGCCTGTCTTTATTTGATTTAACTTATAAAGATTAGTAGAATTCTGTAGTTGAGTAGCAAAAAGTAAAGGCAAATTTAGAAAGGAATTCTATTAATCCTGAGAAATACAAAGTGCGCTTCCTCTGTAGATGTCTTTGTTCCAGTATTAGTGGAGCTACTCAGTATTTTTAATAGATATAAAATAGTTCAGAGATGATATTTCTGCCTAGAAATGGCAGTATGTGCAGTCACAGTTATGCTGCTCTCTCTGAGCATTCCTCTAAAAACCCAGAAAAATCAGGATTTCCCGTCAGGACTGTGTCCCTACTCCTGTAGGGAGATTATTCAGCTGCAGCATCAGGGAAATCTAAATTTTCTGAAACCACTCATAACTCCCTGTCTATTTTAGCCCTATAAGGGAAAGCCTCTCTGTGGATGAGGAGCACTTTAACAACTGAGGTAAATGAAACAAACCTATGGACTGAAACTGGTTTCCTCTGTAATTGCTGTAGATTGGGCACAACAGTTAGTTTTAAGGAGCCTAGTGTTTTCCAGGGTGGCCATCTTGGGTTTTAGGTGTTTTGATGTTTTTAGCAGAAAATCTAGTTCAGAAATGCCCAAAAGTGGTATATGGGGGATAATAATGGGCTGGGTGATGATAAATGGGTACTTGAAGAAGTGCCTGTTAATTTTCTCTGTTGGATTATATGCAGTACTAGATGTGGCATTTCAGAAGGAAAGCCAGATTCTAATCCGGATTTAAAAGCAGATCTCAGGACTGAGCAGAGAAATCTGTATCTGAAGAAATTTCAGAGCAAGATACTAAAATATCTGTAATAAAGACTGACTTTTTCTGTCTAATCTTGGTACTGTTAATAGTGAAAAAAAGGAATCAATGAATGCCAAAACTACAGTGAACAAACCAGAAGATCACACCCCAGTGATTGCAATAAAACCTACTGTGACAAGTAATCAGCATTGTGGTTGTGGTTAGGCATGAATAAGCATTGTGGAGGAATGCTATAATAGGAGGCATTAATGAATCTGGGATTCCACTGGGAAAATTGACACCTACACCTCATTTTCTAAAGCCTCAGAGCTGGCACTGAAGCAGTTTAAATCCATCTGTGCAGTGAGTTAGGTTTAAATGCAGCACTGCCGTTAAAAGTGTCCTCAATTTGTCCACTGCTCATGGAGACTGCACAGTGCAGACTGAGCGCCGTTATTATTTTGAGGACTTTTATTTAACTTGCTTCTGTAGAATACAGGAAAAGACCATCTCATCCTGTAGAATCAATGACCCCCAGCATTGCTTCCTTTAGGACAAGCTGGGCATGACCAAGGGCAAAAATCCTTGCTGGGGGAGGTGAGGAAAAGTAATGGAGTGTTTAGAGCTGATGTGTGAAGCTCCTATCATCCCACCAGACTCGGGGAACAGAACGGGGCAGTAACTAAGGAGACTTTGTATTTTTTTTTCTGTTATGTTTAGCAGTACATTTCTTTCTCACCTGGGTGGGGTGACAGACAGCTCCCTGGATCATAGGTCTGGCAATGTATGGGTCGGGGCATTGATCAACCTTCAGCATGGATTTTCTGATTATATGAGTACCGTGAGCAGGTTTGGGTGATGGAACAAAATCTGCCTTTCCAGCTCAAAGTCACTTCCATGCCCTTGGTGCAAGCCTGTGGGGAAGGCAGATTTGCAGATTTGCACACAAATGGATGGCAGAGCGGGCATTGATTGTCATATCAGGAACTGAGCTCTGGAGGCACTTGCTCAATACAGTGCCTTGAATTTTTTCTAAATCCACTGCTGGGCTGGAGAAAGTCTCTGCTCTGGTTGCTCAGAAGATTAAAGTAATTCCATGCGTGTAAGGCGCACTGGAGTATAAGGCGCACTTCTGGGTTGCCGGCAATTTTCCGTATTTTGTCCATATATAACGCGTATAAGGCGCGCCTTTTTTTTTGAAGTGATGATCCGTGCACAACAAAGTAACGAATTAGTAACAGAATCACGGGTGGTTTTTTTTCTGTCAGGTGCTCAATTTGCAAACAGTTTTCACAGATCCGCATAGCCTTTAAACGCAGCCCCGGCACTTCTGCCTGGCGCTGGTGGTCCCCCTTGCCAGGGTGGCCCCCCTGACCACGGCGGCTGCTGCGGCTCGTGCTTCTGGGCTGGCAAATGTCTGAACTTTGTCCATATATAAGGCGCACCGGCCTGTAAGGCACACTTCTGGGTTTCAATCAAAATTTCAGTCAAAAGGGTGCGCCTTATATGCGTGAAATTACTGTAAATTGCTTGATTCTGCTGATCTGTTCCTTCTACTCAGCCCATGATAACTTGTCTGGTGTTAGAAGTGACTGTGGCCCCACTGGGAGCCACTGGAAACCTGGGTTTGCAATTGCAGGCCATATACAAAATGTCATCCAAGTGAAAATAGAAGTGAGAAAAATGGATGTTTTGAATTGTTTGTAGATTGAAGAAATAATCATTATGTTCTTTCCAGTTCAGAGCAAAGCAAAATGTTATAAATTTAGCTTGATATGGGAGAGGTTTAAAAAGTGTGTCTGTGTGCAAAATTAGATCAGAGAAAATAATCAGGAATAACAAAGATACTTTCAGCATTGAAAAATATTATTTACTTTTCTTTTTCAAGGAGAGAAAGTTACAACCAAACATTTTCAGTCATTTCCATGTCAGAATTGCTCCAGTTTGATTGCAGAACCCAGAGCATGTTCAAGAGCTTCACTTGCTAGGAAATACCTTGGAAAATTTGAGACCTATTTTGTGATCTCAGTTGTATTAGTGTAAAGTCTGTAAGAGAATAGGATCACAAGAACAAGCTAATGGGAGCTGAGAAATCTGTTGTTCTCCATTATTTCTTGAGTTCCCGGGATTGTGGGAGAATTCAGCTGAGAGATTTCTAGCCCAGAATTCCCAAAGCTAGATTTTAATGACATCTTTAAAAATAGAGAGATTTGGTATTAGGACCTGGCTAAGACAGTAATACTTAATATTTTCCATTTTCCAGTCTTTTCCCTTTTCCTCTCATGCACCTGTACATTTTGACCCATTCTTGGTCAGGACACAGCTCAGAACAACCCCCAGATACCAGCTGCAGGTATTTCACGTCTTTGGGAACAGCTGAGATCTATTTAAGTAACTAAAGAGAAAGGTGAACAACAGCCTTTCAAAAAAACACCCCATTCTTCTCATCTTTCTGAACATGGACCCCTGCACTCATATTCCAAATCTTTGGACTGCAGATAGCACATCCAGAATGCTTAAAACACAAAACCTGAAAGAACCTTAACAGACAAGTCTGCTTTGTTTTTCATTTTTCTCTTTTAAAAAAATAACACTTTTTTTTTTAATGGAAGAAAAAACAATTTTCCAGAACTTCCCATACAAACAACAAAATTGCAATTCCCTTTGGAGATGTGATAACAGAAAATTTACAAGTATACAAGCAACAACTTTTCAGTGATCTTAATGTATTTGGATGTGTATGTTCAGGTCTTACCTTGTAAATTTTTTGATGTGCCGGGGGTTTCTATTTGTGTAGTTCATCTTCTGACTTCAACAGGACATACAGAGAAGGGGTTGAATTGGAAGTATAAATATTTGCCCTGTATTTTGGATAATCTTACTACTCATATTTTGAATTTCCATCAGAATAAGAGAGTTTTCCATGTAATCTCCAAGTCATTTTTAAACACTTGGCCACCATTTGCCTTTGAATATTTTTTTTAATTATTATTTTGCAAGTTACAAAGCAGTTAATGGCTGCTTTTCCTGCCAGTGAATTTTTTTTTTTTATTTTTCAAACTGGGATTTATTTCACCTTACAGGGATTGAATTTCATCTGACTTAAATTTTAATAGACATCTTGAGAACTATTGTTGAAGCAACAAGTTCTGCACCTTTGAATATGCAGGTGCCTATTGCTACATCCCGTGTAGAGCTGCCTACATTGATCCATTAAAAAACAGAGCTCTGTTGTGTAAGCACAGAAGGATTGAAGCTTTAATAAAAACATGTCCTTTTTTTTTGTTTTTAGAAGACAGAGAAATGTGCATGATATGTTTATGGTTACTTAAATAGGGTATTCTTTAATAGATTAACTTGTCATCTTTGAAATAAAATTAGCAGTGGTGGTACTTTATTATGGAAAACGTCTCCTTGCATGTTGCACATAACATGATATGCCTTATGGAAGGCCTGATGCTCTGGATGGTGTTTAATCTTGTGGCTTAAAGAGGAAAAATACGAAAAGGCCCCCTGAAATGGAAACCAGTAGTGTAATCATTGGTAGAACAAAATGGTGACAAGTCTGAAACAAATGGGATTTTTTTGGCTAAAAAAACCGTGAGTGTTTGTGAATACATTTCCCTTCACCCTTCTGCCTGTTTCATTCCAAGCCTCCTCTTGACAGCTTTTCTAACAGTTCATTTTGTTCCTATGGTGACTAAGCCATGGAGGTGCTGATATTTGGAGGTTTCTCTGGATAGTACCAGGTGGTTTGGGGTTTAGCTGAGTTATGCTGTTGGCTTTCCTTGAGCAGGTCTGGTTTAGGTAACTGCATATAGTGAAATTCTCCACTGAGGGTCAGGAAGCCGTGCCAGAAGTTAAAAGGGTTGGTTTCACGTTGTTGCAATAAATTACAGAGCAATCATAAATGATAGGAAGGAGCTTGATGAAGTGGGTGAGTAACACTGATGGATTACTTTAGTTAAAAGTACTTAGAGCCCAGGCCAACTCCCACTGAAGTCAATTAAATCGTAGCTGGATCAGGGCCAGAATGAGTCAAATTCAATTATGCCTTAACTGTAAACATTTTAAAGCACATTACTGTAAGGTAGTTCAGCACTTAAATTACATTAAAACGAAAGCATTTATGAAATTCCAACTGATTTGATTTTATTTATGCAGCCCTATTAAAAGCCTTTTTCTTGTGGCTGCGACAGAGACCTCTTTGGCGTGCTTAATCCCCAGAGCACCTGTCTGTTGTGAAGAGATGTCACAGCCATTGATACTGTGGATGAATTTGTCCATCACAGACTTGCTGCTGAAGTGATTGCTTTAGAAGAGGCAGCAAAGATGACTGAAAGGAGATTGTATAAACCCTGCTGCTGTTTCATCTAATTGTTAAGATTTAGAGAGCTTACTTGTGTAAGTATCAGCTCATAAATTAATGAAACTTTCACATGAGCTAATCCCAAAGCTGGAATGGCTATGGGTATTCATCTGTTTCTCAGCTGAACAAAGTACAGAACCAAAAATATTATTTACAAAGAAATAATCTACGTGATAAAATGGTGGATTTATAAATAACTTCAACTATGGTGGCGTTTTCACAAAATTGGACAGATAATCTTTTAAATCATGATTATATTTTAAATTATGATTCACAGGTTTCCTTTAAGACAGTTTATGTATTTTTAATACCTTATAGATTTATTATTTTCATTCTGTCCTCAGAATTTTTCTTCCCTGTCTATTTTCCAGCAGAGCCAGGGGGAGCAGTTCTGATTGCAGATGTAGGGTTTCCTGCTTTGCATTTGTCTGACTGTCTTGGGAGGTCAGAGCTCCACATCCCAAGTGCCATCCCATCTGATCCTTGGTGAACTAAATTTGTCTCTGCACAGATGATCTCCCAGTCCATGCCAAGTGCTGAAAGTACTTCTGCAGGTGTGGGATCAGTCTGTCTTGGTTTCTGTCTTTGTAGCAGTTGTGTTAAACTGAAAGATGGGGCCTCATCCTGATTTTAAAGGCGTGGCATTGCTTTCGCTCTGTGAGAGGTTCTTTGTGGAGGATGGAGGTGCTGGACGTGTAGAAATGGAAAAAATGCATTTACCTGCATGTTCAGCTGGCATGTACTAGGCTCCATGGACTGGGCTTTGGTCTGGAAAACTGAGTTTGGCAAATCATTTCCTTTTCTTTTGTGCTGTCACAGTTTTTGTAATTGTTTTGGCCTTTCTGTTTTCCTTGTTTGCTATTAATAGCAGGATCAATTAATAGCTTCCACTGTCACATTCCACAGATCTGGCAGGTATGAAATAGAAGTTTGGCCATTGGAGAAGGGGAAAAATTATACCCATCCAGCAGCTTTAATCAAGAAAAAGGGGCAGAACAGTGATAAACATTAGTACAGGACTTCTGTGGCACATACTCAACCATGGATTCTTCCCTGTCACTGAACAAAAACACTGCCATGAGAGCAATGAAACACTTGGATGGCAACTGGTGATTCTGTGGCTTTAAGATGTTTGAAAAAGATGATTTCTGTGGTTGCGGCCTTATTTCTCCCTTTTCAATATTAGCACAATTGGTTATGATACAACTTGTAAAAATGCATTAAAATCAGTTGGCAGCTTTTTAAAACCTGAGCATTGCTGTTCCCTCCTCACGGACATTGCTCAGCACAGCTTTGGCTCACCACTGAGCTCAGCTTTGGGGGTGCCTTTGAAAAAGCTAACCCATCAGTAAAGCACTCACCTGCTGGTGATTTTTATCTGAGCTTCCATCCACAAAATAAAATTGGTGCTTTCCTGTAGTAAATTACAGGATAGAAAATTCTTTTGGTGGTGAAGGATACTGAGAAGCGTTTCATTCATCACAGTGTCTTGACAGTTGAAGAAAAGCTTTCCTTTAGAAGAAATACTTTGGGAAAACTCCTGGTAGTTCTGTTTCTAGGAAGTAGAACCAGTGCTGAATTTCTGAGTACCTCGGGTGTGATTTTGCCCTATTTAGGGCTGGGAGTTGAATTTGATGATCCTTGTGAGTGTCTTTTAACTCAAGATATTTTTTGATTTCAACTCCTTGCTGATGATATGCTGGGATGTATCCCACTCTGCTCTGAGCCAGTCATGCCTATGAAGCATTCACTGAGTATTTCTTATATGTGGATAAATTATAATGGAATTGCAGCCACCACCCATTGTTGCAATGCTAATAAACTGAAAATCCACCCAGCAGAAAGTTCAGTGTTCATTTCCAGTACCTGGTGTGTAGCTTTAATTACAGTAATTTCACACTCATAAGCTGCACCTGATTATAAGCCGCACATCCAGGTAGCCAGGAAGACCACAGGATTTGTCCATAAATAAGCCGCAGCGGGTGATAAGCCGCCTTTTTTTTTTTTTTTTTTCCTTTTTTTTCTTTTGTTTTTTTTTTTCCTCGGGAGGATCCAGTTCTGGCTGGCCCCACCCCGCTTAGGGCCACTTCTGGGTTGGCATTTCGCCAGAATTTATCCATATATAAGCCGCACCGGATGAAAAGCCGCGCTTACAGGGTCAGGTCGAAAACTCAGTCAAAAAGGTGCGGCTTATAAACGTGAAATTACTGTAATTTAAAATGTGGTGGACTATTCATTTGTCTTCTCAAAATGTTTGTTTTCCCCAAAGCCAGTCATGGGTCATTTGCCTCCAGTAATTGATACCAACACTGGAAATACTTGTCCAGTTGATGACAAACTTAAGTGTTTGATAAATTACCAACTCTGGTTAACCTGGGACCAGTTTACTCTTCAGGAGAAAATTCAAATACATACCTGATCTAGGTTTTCTTCACGAGAATTTTCTTCATTCAGGTGTTTCACTTGCTACAACTATCAGTAAATAGTGGGGCTTAGGTCTTTTTGCATGCTGCATAGATGTCCAAACACTGCTTTTCTCAGTACCTCTTGATTTTCCTCCTGTCCCCACTTACTTTCTCCTTGAAGTCAATAGAAGCTTTGGGTGTGTAGAAAAAGAAAAGGAATTGCATCAGACTGCAAATAAATTACCATTTTCTGCTGAGCATTCATTTATCTGGCAGCCTGGGACATGCCCTGTTGGGAGCAGGGATAACTAAGTGCAGGTGGGTTTTGCAGAGCCCAGGGGAGAGGTGAGAGCTTTGCAGGAAGCACTCTGTGCTTGGGCCCTCCCTACCTGGCTTTGTCCTTGAATTCATATATGACGTGGAGCCAGCTGAATTCCTCATCAATCCCATTTTTTAAAGAAAAATGGTGGTTCATTACACATTAGTGTCAAGTATTTTAGAATTTTTTGCTAAGAAATGCAAGAGAAGCCCACAATTGTATGGTCAGTGTATGTGCTCTTCAGGAGTATTAATTAAGTACAAGTAAAATCCTATTACTTTTTCCCAGCAAAGGGAATTCTGTAAGAGGGAAGAGACTTCCTTGCAAATCACTTTAAGATATTATTGCTTTGCAAGAGTTTGTTATTTCGCAAGAGTTTCATCACATTTTTTATCCATCCTTTGTCTCTTACTGGATTTTTACACTCAGTCCATGCCCTGTAGGGTTCTTTGATTTGCTCTTTTGCTATCTTCCTTCCCTTATCTCCCCTTGACTTCTTCGTTTCCTCAGCACAAACTGCACCTGAGAATGTTCAAGTTGAACTTTTGAACCCATGATGTCAGGTTGGTTTGGAATTAGGCAAAACCAGTTTGCCCATCCCTCACTGCAAAAGAGTTAATCCTCTAAACTTTTGAGAGACAAGGGCAGAGAATTGTGAAAGGAGCCCCTGTTTTATAAGCATTTGTATTGCTAGTGCTTGAATGCCCATGATAAGCAGGTTGTGCTGTGATTAACGACTGTGTTTTACATGCTGACAATGGATGATATGTCTCATTGGAGAAGCCATTTATTTTTATTCAGACTCCTCACCCCAGCAGCACTGGAAATGAGATGTTAACGTCCTGGTGGGAGTGTGTTTGATTCTTAGCGATTTAATGAAAGGTGACCCACAGAGAGGAAAAAATAATTTAAATTTGCCTTTTCCTTGCCCCCTTTAATGTGTGAGAAGACAGCACACAAAACTATTTTTTCCTGCGGGATTTTTCTTTTCCTTTCAAGATTCTTAACCTTCTTGCCTCCAAATTGGAAACAAGTAGGAATGTGTTGTCATTCTGAAACTTTGTGCATTTGGAAGGGCAAGCTATTCAAATGCCTTAAAGTTTGTTTTCTTAATTTATTTTTAATAAAGGATTAAAATAATTTGAAATCTTTAGGCAGTTGAGCCAATTTTTGTATCAGACTATAAGTTTCTGATTTTGATGCAGTTTCAATTGCACTTTTCTCTCCACTTTGTCATTTTGTATGTGTAAAGGATGTGGTGGTAGAGTGTTTGTGATGGTTGGAATACACAGAGTAGACCCAGAACGCACCTTTTTATTAACCAATGATATAGTTATATCCATATAGATTTAACATTGGATCCATCTAATATCAAGGCTTTAATTTGTGTAGAATGGCTTAAAGTAAAGAGGAAAAACTTTTAAAAGCACTTTTTAATTAATTAGAGAAAATCTATTTCAAACTGGTGAAATGGAATGCAGCATCCAAGCAAATCGTTCACAAGCTCTACGTAAACTGAGAGTCCTTGGATCTCCTTCCCAGATCATCTGGGATGGGAACAGGGACAGCTATGGGCATGGCATGAATACTTTAAACAGAGAGGAAAAGATGGGTAGGGTGTTTTAAAAAAAAAAAAAAAAATTGAAACAATTTTTCATATATGGCTCACCACAGGTGAATTAAAGGCTCTTTTGGGTCTCAGAATTTAAAAGCTCCCTCAAAACTATCACCATTGCTGAGCAGAGCAAACCAATTCCTGCGATGTATCAGCAGCATTGGGTGTTTTCATCAGAGAGCAGTAAATGCCAATAATTGCCTAAAATATCTGGACAGCTTAATTACATTCCAGGTGGGATACAGCCCCAATTTCAGGCCTTAATGAAAACTCTGTCAGTGTAAAGATTTTGTCTGTTTGCATGTGGAAAGGTCAAATCTAAGATACGTTTTGTCCCAGCAGTGCCAAATCAGAGTCTGGTAACAGTGAGATTTGGGAGATACATAAAATATTCCCTGCAGAATTATTTAGATCAACATTGTGTTAAAATTGGCAGGGATGGCTGATCTTGGGCAGATCTTTCTTGGGTGAGGAGAACTTTCTAAAATTTGAGCTTAAAAAGCTATTTATTGTAAAAGCCACACAATCCGTGCCTGTTATTGGAGGAATTCCTGTGGAAATATTGCTGCTTGCACAAGAACAGGACACACGCATTGCTTCAAAATTAATATATATATTAGTGCACATTAAGGAATTTCATAATTGTGTGACACGAAAGAGAGTTCCCAGCACAGCGCTCATGCAACGCATTAATGGGTAATGTCTGCAGTGAGCTGAGAGATTGCAACACTTCTGCCTCCCCTCATGGCTGCTCTTGGGTCCTTTCCAGACCATATCCCTGGTGTGGTTGGTGTTATCACCCTCATTTTGCATGTGGGGAAAATAGAGGTCCGGTGGGATCCAGGGAGTTGACTGAGATTGAACATTAAGGCAGTGCCAGGGATGGAAATCCTGTGTCTGAGGTCCTCTTTCCCCAAAATTTACACCAGAGTGAACAGAATGTCATTCTTTTGGTGCTTTTATGGGACAGAGTAAAGTCAGTGGGAATGTGACAATATTCCCATCAGCCTGGAGCTGTTTCTTATACTGGTGGGAATTATGCACCCACCTACATTTGAAGGGAATAAAAGGCTGTGTTGTTTTTTGCTTATTTTATAACTGGCATTGGAACGAGATTATGAAGCCCTAACATCCCTGTGGAACAGGCAACACTACATTTCCCAGTGACAGGGGCTGTGGGGAACTCGGAGGAGAATCCATGGGTGATGAAACCAGAAGTGGGTGTTAACCAAAGCTTTGACTTCAAATCTTAGATTGAGGGAGGGTTTTCCACCTGGTTCCCTAAATTTCCCACCTCGATCCCCAAATCAGAGCATTTTAGGGGCATGTTTGTAGTTCTGGATTGGACCTGTTTGCAACAATTGTCCTTCTAAAATTTCTGTCCATAAGGGCATTAATTCACAATCAAGGCTGAATTTGAGCACTGTGGAAACCTAATTCCATCCATTATGATTAATTAGGGCCTTACCTCCACCCAAAGTCTAATTTAAATTTTTGTGGAGATGTGTAAACAGTGTTTCCTTGGCTAACTTCCTATCAGAACTGAAAAAATTGCACAGACTAATGTTGGACATGAGTGAGGGATTGCATTTGGAGGTCACAGAATCATGGAATTCCAGACTGGTTTGGGTTGTAATTTCATCCAGTTTCAGCCATGAGCAGGGACACCTTCCACTATCTCAGGTTGCTCCAAATCCCATCCAACCTGGCTTTGGACACTTCCAGAGAGAGGGCAGCCTCAGCTCCTCTGAGCATGAGGAGGTCAGGACAACTGGAGTTCACCAGTTGGAATCTCTGGCTCATCCTTCTGTCAAGGGTGTGGTATGGACAGCCTGGTATCCGGGAAAACCTTGTCATCACTTTTCTGGCACGTACCTGGTTTCATGCCTCCAGAATGCTTTGCAACTCTGAGGCTGACATTTTTCTCATTGAACTGTTTATTCTGGCATGTCCATTTGGGGACTACCCGTCCATTTTTCAGCTTATTTTTTGAGATTAGATTAATTTCTGTAAGAGTGAAACTGCTTCGTGTTTCAGCTGAAAAAACCCAATATGCCACTGACTGTGGACTGAACCTGCTGGGTCTTGGCTCCCATCTATCAGTTTGCTGGGAGACTGGGGTATAACTGGTGGGAGCATCCACCTCCCCGTGTCCATATGGGACACACATGGCTGCGAGTAGAGGTGGAGCTAGAGCCATGACTGATGGTTCTTGCAACATCTTCAGCTCATGACTGACTTTATGTAATACAGAGAGTCTTGAAGTCAAGGAAGCTGCTTTGGGAATGAAGTTGCCACAACTAATTTTTATGTTGTATAATGGTTGGCAGTGAAAAGTTTCTATAACCCGTAAATCCAGCTGTGTATTTTCCCCCTCCAAAAAGTGAAAGCTTAGTTGTCCTCAATTCATTCTCTTTCAGTTAAGATTGGATACATGAGGTGACACGGGCGTAATATTATTTGATGTGAAGAGGATAAAAATAGCCGTGTCCTGTGCTTATGGAAGCTGTGACATAGTCAGCTTATTCAAACAAAAAGATGAGATTTGGAGGAAATCATCTTCCAGGGTGCTCTAGACTCTGTTAACAGGGTTTCAGCTTCCTGGAATAACACTGGAATAACATTGTGCTTAGCTTTGTTCCCTGTGCATGTCTCTCCTCTTTACCCAGCCACCAGAGCTGGGTTAACACCATTGATCAAATTTGCAACCACAAAGGACAGGCAGGCTGTGAGCAAACCTGCTCATGTATCATTCACATCCTTCTAAATTGCATTGTTTGTGCAGCTGTTCAGCCAAATTGTCCACAGAGTTTATTTTTGTCCATAGAGGAAATAGAGATGGGTTTTCTGTGTTAGGGCAGATGAAAAATCAAAGAATCATATATGCAGCTCAGAGTGACCAAGCTCTTTGCTAAATGTGTCCTGATGGAGGCAAAATTATTAATAAAACACCCCCTGAGATTATAAACCACAGCTGTAAGAGGCAGAGGCTTTGCCAAGATGTGACAGGTCCATTTCAGGTTAACACTGGTGCTTGCTGAAGTGCCCCTTTCATTTCAGCAGGGAGGAAAAAAGCGGGATGTCTGTGTATTTTAAACACTGATCCACTATTCTCCTGAGAAGGAAAATGTATTTTCCAAAAGATCCATCAGGCAAATTATACACGGTCTGGTGTTGAGATACAATTGCACTCTCTTTCTTCCCGTGTGTCACTCAGCAGCGTATTTTAGAGTCTTGGGGCAGGAAGAGGTGGTGATATTTATGGCCAGCTTTCTGCTGGAGCTCACACAAGGGTGGGTTTGAGAAACCTGAAGAGTGCTCTTGTGTGCACGGCTAGTCAGCTGGCCAAGGCTGGTGTTTGCTTATGGATGCTATGATAATAATTAACAGAGTAGGAAGTGAGGGACTGATTGATTTATGCATGCATGGCATCGTGTGTTTGAACTTGGCTAGAAACTCTGAAATCCCAAGAGAAGGCAGAATCATTTGTCCGATGTGTGAGGATATAAGAATGGCCATAATGTGTTGGGCCAAGGTCCATTTAGACTCAAAGCTTGGTCAGTGGCCAGGGAGAGATGCTCAGGGAGCAGAACAGAGCACAGGACAGGACTTACCCTTCTATTGAACTCCACCCTCTCAGCTAGGACAAGCTCCATCCAGCTGGATGTTTCTCTATTAAAGTCCAAATCTTGCTCTTTGACCAGTGACACTCTCTGGACAGAGGAATTGATCTGGCCTCTCCCATGATGTCTGATCATGTCTGTCATTGGTAGACTGTTGCAACTTAAGCTGAGACATCCTGAGAGTTCTGTCATCTTAGTGCTGTGTTCCGCCTCCAGCACCAATAGCCAAGACCAGAAAATTCCTGTAAATTGACCCCTTAGAGCTGTTCCATTCTCTCATCCTTTGGCTGCTCCACATGTGAAGTCTGGGTCCAGTGGGTGATGAGCTTTAATGCTGAGCCTTCTCCTCAGTGATGGAGGGAACTCTTGGCTGAAGTATTTAACATGATTTAGTATTCAGTAATTCAGAATTTCACTGAGTTAAAGAGTTTCAAGCTGAAGTTGGCTTAGTGGACCTGAAGTGTCCCTTGGTGCACATCTGGGCAGGGAGCTGGCAGATTGTATCCCAGAAGTGCCCTGCACACTGCCTGACTGTTGTTGTCTATGGAGATGTGCTGGTGTTTATTTCTCTGGGATTGATGTGGTCTGGGCTTAGAACTCCCTCTGAGTCCAATCAGTAAGGGTCTGGAATGCAGGTTCACTTCCAAACCTGCCTTCCCTTGGGAGTTGTTTGAAGTCACGATGGCCTTGGGCCCATGTATCCAATAACTATTAAGGCAGATCTGCTTGTGTTCAGAGCATCTCCTTTCCCACTGAGTAGGATTCAAATCATCAGCTAAAGATGAGGAATCCCAGACAGAGTCCCTTTTGTGTAGTCTTAGGCAATGAGAAAGACCTCTCTGACCCATGTCAGTTTGGCTGGAGGGGGCAGGTTTGACTCAAGAGGGCCTCCCATCAAAAGGCAGGTTGTCATTTGAGTATGTGAAGCAGAATAATTCAAAGTACAGAAGTGGTTTCTCTTCTGATTTATTCTCTGCTGATGAAGCCACAGTGCCATTACATTTGCCACAAAGGATTTCTTGAGTGCTGGCCAAATAAATTCTTTAAATGCTTCTTTAAAACAAAATAAATCTTCTTTATATATACATTTTCCTCTTCACTGAGGATCTGACAAGGTCCTGGCACACTCTTCTGCTTGACTGACAGCTTGAAAGAAAGGCTGCTCTGTGCAGGGACAGCAGCCTTTAGCACCAGGTGGTGCTGCCTTGTGTCTTTCCGGCAGTTGGGAATGAACTCGGCGTCTGAGCATTGTTATGCCAGGATATCCCAGTGATCACCCCAGGATAGCACAGCCAGGCCTTTCCTCCAGCTTCAAGGTACATTTCCATCTCCTCCCCCACTATGGCCCTGAACAGTTTGTCAGAATGGTGATCGCCAGCCCTGCTAGAGGATCCCTGCTGCCATCCTTCAGGGATCCGGCATCCCTAAAGACACTGCTGCTCTGGGTGAGTTTTGGAATATGTTTTTAAGATGAGTAATTGCCCAACATCCAGCCCTGTCCAAGACAAGGTGTTCCACATCTACCTGTGGCAGCAGGGAGTGAGACAAGTCTTGTTTAGGGAGGCTCTCAAGCTTTTCATCTGTTCAAGGCCAATTATTTACTGTGTCCAGGGCTTTCAGCACACAAAAAACCACAATATGAATATCAAATGTCATTAATAAGTAAGGATTAATTATTTTTCTGTTGGTTTTTGTGGAGGTCTACAGCACACTTTGATGCACACTTTGCATCATTCAAACTTAGTAATTGCTGTTATTATTGAGAAATTATACAGCAATATGTTGATAAATTGCTAATGAGGACAGACTTAAAATGGAAAATCTGGATCCCACAGCTCCAAGAGCTGAGAAAATTTTCCCTGTGGCTTTGAAATTGGGCTGAACTGAGCCACAGCGCTCCAAGTATCCCAGACCACAGGGAGCAGAAGCTGGAGCTGTGTCCAGCTCCAGTCATCCCTGGAGAGTTGTACTGGGATTTGCAGAGTGGGAGATGCTTTGGGGAGGAGCATCTTTTAAGTCAACCTCCACCAACATCAGTGGTTTTGTTTGCAACAAATTTAGCTAAAAAATGTTCCCCCCAGAAAAGTGATCGAAGACTGTTCTCACAGGGAAGGTTAAACACAACTCCTGGATGAGTCCAGGTTTTCTACAACCTGAAAATTTGAGGTAAAAAAATGCCACTCTTTCAGATGCCAATTTTTTCTCCCATTCCCATTTGGCTCATACAGAGGTATAGACTCCTGAAGAACTGGCTTTCAGTCAGAATGCCTAAAAAAAGGATCATTTTAGCTGTGCTAAAATTAGCTGACTCATGGTCCTTGTCAGATTAATAGGGTTCATTGAAGAGAGAAGAATCTAGTGTGAATGTACCTGCAGTCTTTGGTTGACGAGCAGTTAAATTTTACTCCAAGGAATCTCACTGGTACTATTTTAGAGTACCACCAGTGTCTATTTTTGTTCCAGCTCTGCATTTAAGATTTCAGGGTTGATTGCTCTGCTTTTCTGTAGCTTCCATGATATGATATATCAGGAAATTTTGTCTCTCTGCATTTGGGCTGAGTCTTGAGACTATTTTTGGAAGCTCTCAAAATATCCCAGAAGTGCCCTTCACCTCTGCTCTTGTGCAGAGACTTTAGCTCTAGCTTAGCTACAACTGATTTCCATATGTATCCAGAAAAGAAAGTAGAAAAAGAAAGCAAACCACAGATAATTCTCTCACAAAACAGGGCTAACTGTCACTGAGCTTCGAGGTGCTGGAGAAGAAGAATCACAACAAAGGGCATTTTCAAGCACTCCTGGTTCCAGAATTCCCATTTAATATGTAAGAGCCACAGAAAAGTCTGCTTATAGAGCTGAACTATGGCACTTGTAGAGGCTCGTAGGATTACCTGCAGGTTTTCCAGCTCTTCCAATACAAAAAGAGGTATAGGAAAATAAAAGAGTCTCTGAGGGTTGTGTTACAGAAAGACTGAAAAGGATGAGAAAAGAATCAATGCCTGAGCTGTTTGATACAAGGGGATTCTGACAAATTACCTGTCTCTACCTTTCTGGACAAGCTTTGTTTGAGAGGGGTGCTAAAAACATCTAATTCCATACTTAGGTACCACCTCTTAGCTCAATTGCCTTGCTCAGGGACAGTGCCAGTGTATTCCAAGGGCTGCTCCATGCAAGTACATGGACTCACAGTGGGGAATTGCCAAGCTGTCAGCACAGTGATCACAGTCTCATTAGGCCACTCTGCCCAGGCTCTAATTGTCTCAGGAGCAGCCATCCCTTGTCATGGCTCCGCTGCTTCCCATTCTGGTGATAGTGGAGGAATCTGTTCCCACCGTGCTGCATAGCAGAAACATCACCCAGGTAAATTTTTAAACTTGGGATTCAAGTGCTCAGTGGGCCAGGCACCTTTGGAAAGGGCTGGATCAAGGAAGTCTGAGAGACCTGGCAATTCCCCTCTCCTAAGCACCTGTTCCTGAGAGGATGTGAATTTTTTTGGTGTATGCACAGCCTGTTGCTTTCTTCCCTTTCCTCTTGCT
Source organism: Sialia sialis (assembly GCA_009812075.1). NCBI lineage: Eukaryota > Metazoa > Chordata > Aves > Passeriformes > Turdidae > Sialia > Sialia sialis. The sequence goes on from VRYO01001477.1 coordinate 6,901,633, forward strand.
TTTATGTCTGTATCAGGGTGATTGGTGGAGCACAGTATTGGTCTTGGGAAGAACCTGATGCCTTCTAATAGTTAATAAGAATGTGTCTCCCATGAACTTCCCAGAACTTCTCAGTGCCTAAGCCTAGTAGAGATAGAGCAGAAAAGGTTTAAATCTCATGTCATCGAAAATAGATAAGGTCTAACCTGAGTGCAAGAATTACTTTCCTGCCCTCCATGGGGCTCCTAATGGGCAGGAGAGGTGTTGCAGGTCCATGTGCTGCCTAAGGAAGCTCAGCAGAGAAACAGAGCCCCTGTACAAGGGTAAGATTTTGGCTGTGGTCAGCTTTTGGCAGGTATAAGGCAAAGTCCCACTCTGACTGAGGGGATGTCGTGTGTCCTGCAGCACACACTGGGTACCTGGCTTTGCCTTTAAGCTCTTGCTCCTGGGCCACATTGAGTTCCTGGATTGGACCAGGTCTCTGCTCAGCTCTGGATGCTGTGGCAAAGTCTAGCTGAGATCCGTGGAATTGGTATGGTTGGAAAATCTCTGCTTTTTGGGATCTGTGGTGGAAAATGTCGATGTAAGAAACTGCGTGTGGTTCAACTAATTCTCAACATTTCTGTGCTTCTTTTGTTTTCGTTGCTTCACTCAGGGTTTGCTTATTCCTGTCAGGAGACTGCCTGCTTCTTCAGCAAAATCCAGTTCTTTCCCAAATGAACTCAACTCCTTCTTGGTTCCCTTTGTTTTGACAGTCGGGAGATGAGAGATTTATAAACCTTCTTGAGTCATAAATTCATTTTCTTTTATTATTTACCTTTCACTGCAGCCCATTCTGAGTGAGATTCATTCTGCCTCCGAGCAGGGCTGACCTGCCAAGAGAAGCTGATCCATAAATCTTTCCTTCCTTTTTCTTTCTCGCTTTCCAAAACAACATTTGGAAACTGAGTTTGCCTGGGAGGAAAACTGTTCTTCCATTGCCGGCAGTCAAACCGTGCCACTAATTAGTGCTTTCCCTTTTCTCTTCCTTCTCTGTGTCTGCTGGGGTTCAAATTAAGCCAGGGAGGATGGGGGGAGGGGGTAAATAAGGGGGAAAGATTTGTTTCAAGTATTTCTTTTTAATTACAGCTTCTGCAAAGTAATCTGGTGCAGTGATGGCATATCCACTGTGTCTTAGGTAGGGGTCAGAAGTTTAAAAGAAGTTTATTAGAAACATCCCAGAAGATGAGTGGAGATGACTTCAAGTTGGTCTTCTTGATGTAACATCTTCTTCTTGTTGCTGCTGAAAAGAAAAACAAATGACAAAAAAAATCTTTGGATACATCAAACCATGACACACTTTTTGCAGAAATATCTGACATATAATTAGCAAACAGGAGTGCAGGTTTCTCCCAGACCTGTGTGGGTTGAGTAAACCAATTCATACCAAGGTGATGTGGGCAGTGCTTACTGCAGATCTGTTATTTGCTGTACAAAGACTGCAAATGCAGATTTAAATAGCAAAGCAAAATGTTTTAGAAAATAAAAATAGAAAATCTGCATAGAAAATGCTCTGCAGATCCAATGTCCATTTTATTTTTAGCCCTTGGTTAGTTTTGGCAAAAGTGGCCAGATATTTGCTTTATGGGGTGGACAGAAATAAGAGTTTTCTTCTTGATTGAAACTGAGATTAATCAAATCCTTAAAAAAAAAAAAAACCCCTACAGGAAAAAATCTGTTATTTAGGCAGCTCTCCTTCAGTTGTGCATGGTATGAAGTATGGGATTATACTTATTCTTCTCAAGTACTAGAGAAGTATTCAGCAGCAGAGTGAGTCTGAGAATACCCTAGGCTTTGGGGAGACTAAGATTATTCTAGTAGATAAAACTGGGACTTTTTTGTATCAAACCACGTAGTAAGACACCATTGTCTCTGTGAACTGCAGTGAGACATCCTGAGTCGTAAAGCATTGGAGGTTTCACCACTGGAGTATGGGGCCTCATGACAGTTTTGGATGAAAATAGTGAAATGCTTTAGGTGTGTTTCTAGGGTAGCAAATTCCTCATTTTCTTGTTAATATGGACAGTTTTTGGGTTTTCATGTACAAAAGAGCAGTGGGTCAGAAAAAATGCTCACACAACAGTGCAGGTGAGAACGTGTTCAGTGGAACCATTGTGAAAGGCAGGTATGGAAAGAAAGGGCTCTTCACTCCCATTCATCCCAGTTCGGGAGACAGAGCGTGTCACAACAGTGCTGAGCAGACAAGAGCTGCTTGCCAGCATTTAATTTGTTGAAGATTAGGAAATTATTCCATTCCTACAATACTGTGTCAGTCAAGAAGTACCTTTGAACTCTGGGGGGATGTGAAGTTTAGATCTTGCCTCAGATTTCGTGCTGTTTGGAAAGCAAGGCTTTATCAGGGTGAGAACTGCACAGATGGTTTAAGGGGAGTCATGTAAACAGTGTACCTCGAGACTATGGACTGGCTGAGCTTCAGCTGCTTTGAACTTTGGGATAACTAGATCCCAAGCAGGACACTGAACTTGGGCTTTTTTCTCTGGGAACTGAAAGCTGGCGTGTGAAATGTAGAGGTCAGTTATTTCTCGTTTGCTCTATGTGCAAGGGCCTGCTAAAGCATTGCCCCCTTTCTGACCTGTAGCTTTCCCCCAAAAAATATCTGCAACCTTGACCCCTGTGTCTTTTCTAGATGCCATCCTTATTCCTTACTCCATGCCACGACCATCCTGTGTCCACCAGGCTGAAGGCATTAAACTGAGCGGTCTTGTATAACCTGGGCTGATCATAATGTTTTCATTATTTTTCTGAAAACAACTGTTGGTGTCAAACCATAAGCAAAGGTTACTCTGACAAGCACAAATGGTAAACAAATACATGACACTTAGTGTCAACAGCCTCACAGATCTGCTCAGCACCTGGAACTGGAATCAGCGTGGCAGTTGTGGCACCACGACTTGCGCAGAAGCTGCACCGCAGTTTCAGAAGTGTCGTAAATAAATTTGTGTCCTGACGTGGGCACCAAAAATAAGCATGTGCTGAGCTTTTTTAACTGTTTGACCAGTGCACAGCTGCTGGCTGCTGAGCATTTTGGAAAATGTATCCCCTCATTCAGGTGCTTAGCACTTGAAAACCCAGACTCAAACTACTCTGGTGCCATCTGCTTCTCTAATAACCACTGTTGTACCCTGCAAAAATAGCCAAGGCCTTGCTGCTGATCTTGAAAAGCAGTTCCTTTAATCCTAATCTTACCTATTAGAAAACAACCTGAAAAGACTTTTCTCTGTTTGATGAAGGTAGATCTTAAGCTCTGGGGACACTTCTCTCCTACCTTCAAGCACTCTCACATGCTGCTGCCATGCCGTACATGAAAGCAAATATCCCTAGTTGCTCTGATATCAAATAACTTTGCTGACCTCCCTTGAATAGAGTTCCTTGTAAAAATCCTTTCATCCAGAGGTATCAGTCACTTGGAGCCTTGCAGGGGTTTCTGAGTTCTGGTGATTTATTATTCATGAGTAATTTCATGCTTTGTGGAGAGCCCTGCTGGAAATATATGGAGGTACAAAAGTATTGATTAATTAGTGATTTGGTGCCAAAAGCTACCCATGAGCGAGGACAGGAATGGGCTATAGGATAAGGTTTGGAGGATGAACCTGTAGAGGAGCTCTGTGGTGGGCACGGTTGAACCAGGACCCCATAGCAGTGATAAGGGGGTGTAATAAGATTGGACCCAGTCCTTTCTGGAGTAAGCTTAAGCTTAAGTCTCTTTATCCAGAACAGGGTAGAACTGGGATCTGAGAAGCCTCTTGGAGCCTGAGTGACCAACAGCAGTTGTGTTCTGGGGCTGAGTCCCAGGAGTGCTGCAGATGAGCACATCAACACGAGATATCCTCATGAACCTCAGGGCACACCCAGGAACGCCTCTCTCATGGTGGAGGTGGCCTCAATGTTCCTGCATAGAACTCTAGAAATGGAGAGACCCTTTGAGGAGGCAAGAGGGGATGATTTTTGGGAAAATTTGGCTGAAAGAGAAGAAATCATCTGTTCTATGAGTGGGTCGGCAAGCTTTTGTTATCCCACAGTGTCAGAAATGAACAGTGGTGAGTTGACAAGGAGGACACAGGCTATGGGAGCAGCATCTGTTTTACCTTCTCCATAGCTGGGTGGTGTCAGAGGGTGCATAAATACCAGAAGAGATTTAGTGTGTAAAGCAAAGAATAGAGGTGTAAAGCAAAGGACAGCACACTCTGTCCTAATTTATGATCTTTGAACAGCCACTGAAATTGTAAATCAAGGAAGAATTTCCACCAGGTTACTCAGTGATGCTGTCGATCAGCACAGTCTTCAGCTGGAAAAAATCCCCAGAAAGAAAAGGTAGATAAAACCTGAGACAAGCTAAAGGTTGGCTTGGTGATTCCAGTCTCATCTCCCAAGTGCTTCCTTGGTGGTTTAAGTGGAAAGCTTTACATTTAATGGAAATATTTTGATTTTAGTGTTGCAGAGGTATGGAGGAGAAAGCAAGACTGAAGCCCCAGTCTGCCTAAACCCTGGTCTGTAGTCACAGCTATCCTTATTTCCCAGTCTGTTGGCATTTAGGGTTTTGACAAGTTTCCCAAGCTCACTTTGTAAGTGGCTAGGTTTTGCACAACTTGCTGTGGTTGAGGAGAGAAGCAACAATCAACAACCTGTGATGTTCTTTGACGAACCCAGCTCACCTAGGACCTGGTTCATGTGATCACAACACTACACCTAGGGAGAGGGCTGGAGAATACAGGTCATCAGCAGGCCAGGCTGGCAACTCCTTTCTTTCTCTGTGTGGAGTTACTTACCCAACACACTCATTGAGGTCTGGAGATCATTATTTTCATTAATGGTGATTCATGTGAAGGGTTTCGCAATTGGGCTGCTGGTGTAATATGTTCCTTTCCATAGTCCCATTTATCTGAAGATCTCCAAATACTTTGTGTGCATTAAATTTTAATCCATGTTTTACCACCAGTGATGTAGGTAAGGAAGATTATTTCCATCTTGCAAATGAGGTAAAATGAGGTGCAGAGCAAGAAAATGACTTAACCAAGACTCTGCAGGTTGTATATCTTACTGTGAGATTACGTTTCCCATATGTAGCTCAATTTCCCTGCCCAAACTTTAAAGGAACATTTGATTTCCTGGGGCTAAGGCTGAGCAGGAATTTGCTATAGCTGTAAATCAGAAGGCCTGACGTGGATCAGAACTTCCTCTAGTGTCTGGGAATGTTTGGATTTGTCATCCCAGAACAGCCCTGACCTGAAAAGACTGGAGCAGAACTGATTTTTTTCCAGGTCTGGTATCAACTGGTTGGTGTATGTTGAGAGTTCAGTCAGTGAAGAACTGTTGTGATCTATTCATCCGCATCTTCCTGCATGGTCAGCAGACTCAGTGTGGGCAGTGGAGGATGAGAGTGGTTCTGATACACTTGCCTGTTAGGGGATGGAGTGAGTTGTGAACTGTCAGTTATCTGCAAGGGGAGGGAGGGTGACTGTCTCAAGTGAACCCTGCCCTAATTTCCCCAGGGAAACACAGTTGGGAACAGAATGGGGATATATTTCATCTTTTGCTTGGAATTTAATCTCTCGCGGTAATTAGACAGATTATTTCAATTGTTACAACAGCTCCTAAAAAAGGAGTTCCTTCCTTTCCCTGTCTTAGGGTTAGGGTTAGGGTTCCCCAGACCAAGAAAAGCTGTGCAATTTGGGATCCGGAACAGGTCCCAAAGAGGGGAATATTCTTGCTTGTGATCCTTTAAAAGCAAATGGCAAAGTCGGGAAGGCTTTTCCTGTGTCCCTCCTCTCCCCAGCACTCCCGTTACTCAAACACGTCAGCACTGAACTGACCTTCATCCCCCTCTGCTTCCTCCGTGGCAGGCTCCCCTTCTGTGCGAGCGTATCCTCTGCTGTCCGTCATCGCCCGGCAGCCGCCCGTGCTCCCGCAGCTGCTCCCGGCCGCCGCCAGCTCCCGGCTGCTGCCAGCCCAGCCCTGCCCAGGGCCCACGGGCACCGAGGGGTCCCCCAGCGAGCCCCAGGGCAGCAGCGAGTCGGAGGCAGAACAGCCTCCACCACGCTCAAAGAAGCCGCGCCGGAGCAGGACCATCTTCACTGAGATCCAGCTCATGGGCCTAGAGAAGAAATTCCAGAAGCAGAAGTACCTCTCCACCCCTGACAGGTAGGTGGGTTTCTCATACCAGGAACTGAAATGTGCAAAAGGGATGCTCCAGCCCTGCTCAGCTGTTCCACACTAAACATTCCCTGCCTGGGGCTGCTGCCTCTGCATCCACTGAGTTGCCCCTGCCATTGGCTGAGGCCATGTGCAGGTAACCTGATTTAAATTCAAGGCTGCTTTTCCTGGGATCAAAGGTGACATAAATAGATCATATCAGTGGAAATGTCAGACGAGGATGTACATGCCTGGGAGCAGGTCTCCAGGCTCAGAGATCTCCTCAGAGAAGAAGGATCTCTGCCTTTGCCATTCTTGCTGCACACTTGAAAAAGGACAGATCCTGTCTCCCCCTGGGATCTGCTAGTTCATGATTGTGTGTTCATGGTATATCTTCAGCTGCTCCTGAGCTGGCTTTCATGCAGCACCTTGGGCAGCAATTCAGTGGGAAGGTGGTGGCCTGTCCATAAGTTTGGAAAACAGAGCCTGGGGTTAAAAGCTGCCCTGCAAAGGCACAGGCAAGTTCTTAGGCGCTATTTGATACTACATGGGCAAACCAAACTAAGAGAGATTTTAGCTTTTTTAAGGGCTTTGAATCCTACTCTGCAAATTTAAATTACGGGGAAATGATCCATCCAGTTCCTAGGGAGTTTGTAAACCTGGAGAAGGTTTGAAAGGTATCAGTCCCTGAACTCCACAGAGGGCAGCTTCCTAATATTTAAACTGATTCTGAAGATGGCATTTTCTGCTCCTGCTGCCTGTCACCAAATTGCTGCAAGATCAAAATTCCTGGCCGTAGTCAACCTGTCTCATGGAGCTTTGGAGTTCCTGCTGTGCCTGCAGGAACAGCTTCACATCACCAGATGGTTGACACTTTGCAGAAGCACTCAAAACTTGTAATTAATAATCTCATGGTTGTTCCTTGGCTTCATGGACGCTGATGAGAAATTCCTGCCCATGTAGCACTTCCCCTGTGTTTGTTTCCTTGGGTTTCCAGGCAGTGCTGGTTGCACTGAGGTATGTGGCAAGAGATGGCAGCTGGTTGCAGGTAATCCAGGTGTTATCAGACATGTGCACTAAGGCACAAAGGTTGGCTAAGCTGAGCTTCTCTCTGTCACATCCTGGCTGGAAGTGTGGCAAAGCAGTGGATTGTGGTCTGTATTCACTTCTTCAGCTTTTGGCCTGGCTAAGAGGTTGTAGCACTGGGATAGCAGCTGAAACCCCTGGTTTATCCATAGCAAGGGAAGGCAGTACATCAGGATAATGACTGTGACGTGTTCTACTCTAATTAATAATGGTGTCTTAGATCAATGGCTTCACATATGATGTGGTGGCAGAACAAGCCTGCAGGTCCAGAGTGAATCTAGAGCAGGGGAGAAGCGTGAATCTTAGAGTGTGAGGTGGAGCACAAAGAGCTGGTGCGGGGTATGTGGGTGTTTACAAATGTAAATATGGTTGCCCGAGGAGCCCAGCTGTAACAAAGGTTTTATTATGAAAAATTTGGCCTTGACGAATGTATTGCCCCATCCAAAGGCAAGGAGACATTTGTCAAGAAGTCACAGAATGCAGAATGCTGTGGAATGTGGTCTGAGTTGGAGTTGTGCTACCTACAGGACTTGCATGACTCCAAGGGGTACTTTCCTGGCATTGCTGAGGATTTCCAACTCCATCCCTCATGCAACTCCACTACAAAACAGCCAGTGCATGGTGCTATCACCTGGGGGCAAGGATCAGGAGCTACTCTGAGCCACATTTGCTTCATATCATGGGCTTTCATATAGAAATAATGAATGGGTTCACATGAACTTCCATGGGTTGGAGATTTGTGGAGGATGAATCACGACCATGGGCTTTCTGTCACATATACCCTGCAGCTAAACATACAAAAAATAAATTCACTTAGAAACCTAAATTGCCTAAATAGCAGAATGTATATGAAATTAATTGATTTAGATGTACTACTACTCCATGAGAAATGGGCAAGTACCATGATCCCCATTCTGAAGGTAGTGAAGGAGAAATATGAAACAAAGAGTAGCTGATGTTGGGCATCTGTTCCTACATGTTTGCTTCAGACACCAGTGACCTATTTTTCACAGATGTCATGTACCAGTAGCTCCCAATTGGTGGACAAACATGGAGCATAGAGCAGCAGTTGGAGTGCATCAGGTTCATGTTTTGAAGAGGGCAGACAAGCCTGGCCACTTAAGAGAGCTTGCAAACACCTGAATCTTCCATAGGAACATCTGTCTTTGCATCCTGAATTCCTGGGTTTTACCACTTTAGCGTGACTGTTCTTGAGAAAACCGATCAGAGAGACACTGGTGAATGCTCTAATAGTGTTGGACTGCCTAGACCTGGCACCTGAGCTCCTCTTGGCTTCTGTAAACTTATTTTGTTGTCTGGTTTGTCTCCCAGGCTTGACTTAGCCCAGTCCTTGGGGCTGACTCAGCTCCAGGTGAAGACATGGTACCAGAACCGTAGGATGAAGTGGAAGAAAATGGTGAGTGGGTCCTTGTCATTTCTCCATGGCTCTTAAAAACAGATTGCAAAGAGCAGATTTGAAGGCTGAACATAGTGGAGTGACTTGCGTCTATTTATACCAAATTTTGTTTTATTCCTGATCATTTTTCGCTGAGTTGGTCTCTTTTTTTAGTGTTCATACTGCAGCGTATGTACTGGGCTAGAGGGGACCAAAAGCAGTAGGAGGAGAACAAAGCAAAGGGGTAAAAGAAATGAGAATAGAACTGAGGGAAGAAGCAGAATATCTCCTTCTGCATTTTTGGCATTTGTGTGATCTCAGTGTTTCTGGGATAGGTTTTGTGCATAGACAAAACCGACTGTGCTGCTCTATGGAAACAGCAGTTTTGAGAGCTGATGTCATTCATTTTTGCTTCTCATATCTTCCTTTCATCTTTCACTTATTCTCATCTTCATGGTCCTTTTCCAGTTAAAATGCTTTTTCATAAAGGACAGTAAATGCAGGTGAGAACATGATGCTGTGAGATTCTCCAGTGGAGGTGTCCATGTTTTCTGATTTGGGAGAGTAGATGCAGTTCTAGGCTGTTCCTTTGGATGTATGTGGCACCTGCGGGAGCTGCTGTCACTTCTAACAAATTTGGCATTAGCTTGGATATAGATTCTTGGTTTGAGTGTCTTATTGCTGCAGGAATGGTGTAAAGAGAGAGGAAATTAGACATAGGAATAGAATGTCTGAGACCAGCAGAGTTCAGAACCCTGACAGTTCATCTCTTTGCTCCAGGTGTTGAAAGGTGGACAGGAAGCTCCTACGAAGCCCAAAGGCCGCCCAAAGAAAAACTCCATTCCCACCTCAGAGGAGATTGAAGCAGAGGAGAAAATGAACAGCCAGGCTCAGAGTCAGGCTCAGGAGGGATCTCAAGCCTCTGAGGAGCCAAAACTAACAGAAGAAAACCCAGAAGAAGTCCTGTTGGAGACAGAGAAGTGTCCAGGACATATACCAGAGCCCTCCTCAGAGGAGACTACTCCATTAAGTTAAAAGGGGGAGAAAGGAGAGGAAAAGAAGAGCAAAAAAAAGATAAAAGAGAAAAATCAAAACCAAATATATATATGTATATATATATTTAAATATGTATGTAATGGTGTGTGTACACATATATATATAAATATATATATATATGTATGTAGACCTTGTGAATAAGTCTAAAGATTCTGGTCACTTTGTGCCTTTGGGAATCAGCCATCACAGGCCAGGTGGAACAAAGACATCCTATGGGAGTGGTGCCAGCCTGTTCCTCTGGCAAGTGCCTGAGCCTTCCTGCAGAGAGGCCTGGGACATGTTTCCAGGGAAAACCACGCCTAGAACCCCAAGACAGCTCCTTGAGAAGCCTAGGGCTCTCCCAGGCAATGGGGGGCAGGTGTGTGGCTGTGTTGGAGGGTCAATGTGTTCCCTTGGCTTCATCTTTGCCTTGTGTGGTGCCAGTGGATGAGAAGCTTGGCCTGGGCTCAGATCAGGGATAGCTGAGGAATAGGAGCTCGACAGCACCATTTCCTCTTATAACCAGCACTTAATTCTCTTAGGGATGGGCCCAACTTCAACAATTTTAGGAAATGGTTCAGACTCCCAGGTTTGCTTTGGCCCAGTTAAGATAAAAGCTTCCAAAGGGAGATCCATACCTGGGTCAGCTCCAATTGCCTCTCCTTGGGTGGTTTGGGTGCTGTGAATTTGTAATGATGTGGGGTAAAACTTGAATGAGATGAGCATTTGGATATAGGTATGCTCCAAAAGCTTTTGGGTACTTGGATCTGGGACTTTTGCATTGGGCCCACTTCTAATTTTTGTCAGGATTTTTTTAAATGAACTGTTAAATGTTTTCAGGGTTTGGGAAAAATTACGGATTTCCAAAGTTGCTGCAGGAAGTTGGCATTTGTTTAAGACGTATGCCAAGAAACTACGTGCATCGTGTTTCATAGAGTCTTGTTATGGGTGGATTTTGCCCAAAGGCTGCAAGAGATGTATTAAGATAACCTTTATTTTTTAATTAAAAATAAAATATATGAATCAAACAGTTGTTGCTGTTGTTTCTCTTCCAGAGATTCTCATTTCAGAATATCAGGCACGGGCTTTTCTGGAATAAGCTTTTCTATTCGAACAAAATCTGGAGGAAATGGAAATCATCAGATTTTCCTTAACATCTCTGCACAAGCTCTGTGTAAATTATTTGTAGCACTTGCTAAGGGAGGGGATGGTGTTGTAAACGCCACCTTGTCACTAGGTGAATGTGCCAGAAGAAGGCCACTATTTTCTGTCATCTCTTCCAGTTTTGGACACACATTTAGTTACTCTTTGTGGCCCTGTGGAAATGACTTCTGAATAGCCCTTTTTTGGGATGGCAAGGATGCACACACAGATCTCAAACAGCTTATCCAAGCAGTGTTGAGTGGGGAGAAAGGGATTATTTTTCTCCCAGTTTCTTGCTCAGTGATGTTTGGAAGCGTCTGATTCCAGCTCTGCATTAGCTCTGTGTTGCATTGGGTGACATAAAACAGGTATTTGGTAAAGGATTTGTGCAGTTTATTTTCATGGTCGAGTGTCCCAGCTTGGCAAGAGTTTTCCCATGGTTGCCATGCATCAAACCTTGTTGTTTGTTCTCCATCCAGTCAGTGACTGAAGATATCTTTCAGAAAGGTAAAAATAAGTAAGTCATATAAGCAACAGTGATGTTTGTGGGAAATCCTGTCTTAGAACAGTGCTAATGTTATAAAATGTGTTAACTCTTTGAAGAAATGAATGTGTATAATCCTGCCTGGGGACTGATTTTTGAAAAGGCTTAGTAGACAAATACTTTCTAGGTAATCCTCTCTATGCTACTCACTGTGTGTATTTACAGTGTGAGAGACAAAGATTACAGTTTCATGTGGTGAAACTTCAGCTTTAGCAAGCCAGGATGGGCCATGCTCCACTCCCTGTGTGTCCAGTACACAATAATCAATTTGGAAAAGGCAGCCAGTGGTTTGAGTGCAGTTACAGGTTTGCACCTAAACCTAACCCAAATGTACCAGAACTGGGAAACAATCATTTGCAAGGAACTTAGAAAATAACTGGTATTTGTCACCTTTCAGCTCCTTTTTTTCTTTGTCGTAGTGAGCTAGAAGTGGGATGAAGCATTTCCGTCTTGTCTGTTCTCTTGGAAACATAGGCTGTGAATTGCAAAGTGTTTCCTCTGCCATTAAATGCATCAAAGTTTAGTTTTCTTTGACCATTTTTCTTTCCACAGAGCCTTGATATGCTTGTGACAGCCCACGTGAGAGGCAAAGGTGGTGAGGCAGGATTTTGCTGCTTGTCTGGAGCTGTGATACGTTTGAGTTGTTGCACATTCTTTATCTGTGGATGACTTTTTTTTTTTCCTCTTCAACCCTATCTATTTGACTAGAAGTAGCATTTAATTTAAAAAGGCCTATGGCCTGTTTATACAGGAATTAGATTAGATGGTCTGTGAAATCTGTAATCAGCCTCTATTGTTCTTGGATAGTGGCATCAGCACTCCTATCTCCACAGAAAGTGTTTCCACTCAAATGCCACAGTACTCAGGGAGAGTGAAGAGAGCAATTGAGTGGGAATTATTTGTCTAATAATGAGTTTCACCATCAAATTGAAAAAAAAAACTATGCAAGAGTTCCTACTCTGTTGATTTGTGAGCCTCAACAGCTGATTAAATCAAATTTTGTGTACAGATGAGTCTAGAAACAAAAGCTGACTATGAGGGAAGGCATCAAAGAGATTTCAACTTTTCTTAGTCAAAATGAAATATTTTGTAATGAATCTGTTCTCTTCCAGGCCACATTGGACAGGGCTTGGAGCAGCCTGGGATAATGGAAGATGTCTGTGCTTATGACAGGGGATGGGACTGCAGGAGGCCCAGGGTCCCTTCCAACCCAAACCATCCTGGGAAGTCTTTAACTAAAAAAAAAACAATCAGAGATGTGCTGCAAACACAACATTTGTAAACTTCAGTATTTTCTTCAACCAAAGGGTTTCCCATAAAATGGACAATGCAGATCGATTTGCTGGGTTTTCTTTGTGGTTGGTATTCAGTGGAATTGCCCAATTTGAAGGATTCTGATAGATTTACGTAACAGGGTGGGGAAATAAATGTAGAAACTGGAAAAAATATTACTTTCTTGCCCTGAGATAGGAAGCAGTGTGTGGTGTTTCTTTGCTGTCCAATGAAATTGATAAATATGAGAATACAAAATTTACAAATTTTACTATTTAATGATAGGCTTTTAAGTTCCAAAGAAAGCAAAATTGGCCATTTTCCAATAAAGGGTATAGTAAGTTTTACAAAATGTCATTTCCCACTTTCCAGATGAAAATAATTGTTTCTGACTCAGCCCCACTTTACAGTGGGAACAGTTCCAGTGATTTTTTAATTTTTTTTTTCCTTTGTTAATCCCATTCTAATCATTTATGAGTCAGTCTGGGTAAAAAAGCAATTCTCTTGCTGTCTGGGCTAGTTTTTCATGAGTCCACAAGACACTAAAGATGTTTTTGTTCCTCTTTTGGCTGAGGAGCAATCTTAGCATCTTATTTTTCAATGTGATTATTTAAGTGCAGAAATAGCTCTCGAATGAATGATTTGCACTGATAATCCCTTGAGTGATCATGGAAAGCACATTCAGAACATGTTTAGATGGAGGGAAACAGCATGGAAAAAATGGGGAAACTCATTTACATCTCATTTACATGGAGTAAAATTACAAATTCCAGTAGAATTAAACGTAGGGAATCTCACCTTCTGTTGAGAGGCAAGTGCTCCTTTTCCTCTTGCTTTGAGGTTTTTTCTGCTTTGGGCTTATTTTTGCTCTGGTCAATGAAGTGCCAAGAATATTCCACTGGCTTTGGGCTAAGCTGAGTTGGGTTGGAAGCTTGAGGTGGGATTTAGCTCTTAACAGGGGATGTGGACTGAATGTTGTGCTTGCCTTGTGCTCCTAAGACCCAGGAAAAACAGCACAAGCCTGATTTTAGGCACCTGAGGAGAAACACAGGGAGCTGGTCCCTCATCCTCACCCCAATGACAGCCAAGGGCTGCCCAGGAGCCTTTGGGCCGGCTCTGGAGAAAATTTCATTCCTTCAAAAGCCTCTTGACTCTTGTGCCTTTCAGGATCTGCCGTCCCAGGACTGCTGGTTGCTCATCCCAGAAATCTGACCAGAGACAAGAGCGCTTGGGATTGAGCCCTGAAGATGTTCAGGGCTTCCAGTCCTGACAGAAAGGAACGATCCCCAATGTCAAAATTCCAACTCCCCTACAGGGATGGGAAGTGCTCATATCCGGAGTTCTGGCTGGGACCCACCTTTTCTTGTACCCACTCCTGAGATAATTTTGCATAGCACTGAGCTCATCCTGCAGGATGGTTCCCTCAGGTCCCAGCAAGGTTGAATAAGGAAAGAAAAAAACCTTTATTCATTTGACCTCAGGGCAGTACAAAGAAATTTGGTGTTTGAGAGGGTTTTCAGTTTTCTCCCCCTCAAACATCTTTCTTTAGCAGCAAAAATGGAAAAAGACAGTATACAATAATGGACTGAAAAAAGAGAATAGAAGATGTAGTTGAAAGAAAAAGCAAAGGGGAAGAGTTTAACTGCATCAACCTGCATGAAAAATAAAACTAGGAAGAAAAATAATCATGGTAAAAAGTCAACCTCTCTTTTTTTTGGACAGATGAAGCACTAGTTCTGTAAAGAGATACTTTTCTGTGCTTTAGCTATATGTGCAAGGATGATGAATGACAGGTTTTTTATGTTTCCTTTTATGCACTGTAAATTAAAATACAGTTGGATAAAGAATAGTTCGTGGATTAGACTTAAACTATGATACAGGATTTGGGCCCAAATCTCAACAAATGCAGAAGTTTGGTGAAGTCTAGATCCTGTAGAATCCTAGAGGATATCCCATAAGAACCTCACTCCTCTTTCTTCCCAAGGTCTGGTACTGCCAGGTAGGATTTATCAGGTTTTATAGTAAACTGAAGAATAGGTGGTTTGGGGGCATCAATCTCTGGAGCACAGTAGCTTTCCATTATTATATTGTAGCTGCAATTGGGATCTTGTACATTAGTGATATTTGGTTCAAATTACTTTCTAAAAACTGGCAAAACCCCTCCTCAGCTTGTCCTTTGTCTTGTGTCTAGGAATCCACAACTGGATACAAGCTTTATTGAAGTTGTGGAGTTAAAGTCCATGGGGGTGATTTTCAATGCAGGAATTTGAACCCTAGAATCTAAATATATTTTTCTCTGGCAGAAATAGATTGTCTGGTTGTTGTTTTTGTTTAAACCAGATGCCCTGGGGTTTCTAGGCTCCACCACTAATTCCAGTCCCTTCCTGTATTATAAACCTCCTTGAACGTAGTGTCCCAGTGCAGTAGAATTAAAGTCACTGCTTGAAAGGAAGCCTCTGGATCTGCTGGGATCCATGGGCAAAATGATCCACTCCCAAAAGGAGAAGTGCAGGCAGCTACCAATGGACAGGGAACCCTCCCAGGCTGCTCTGACAGGTCCCTTCACTGCTGGAAACACTCAAGCTCTTATTTTGTCAAACAATTGAGAGTAATAGAAAGTGTTACTCACTAGGAGAAGTTCCTGAAATCATAGACAGCCTGCCTTCCTGCATGCAGGTGGGAGTGGGGACTTTCCCTCCAGAGATTACTGAGGAACAAATTTATCAAGGTAAAATTTCAGGATCCAAAATTTCCTGGGGAAGAAGGTGGCGGAGGCTGCTGAGCACTAACAAATGCAGAGGAAGTGATGGCACCCCTTCTAATATGTGCATAAACCAGAGGAACTAAACCTTTGTAGAGAGAACAGTGGTGAAATATTTCAGGCCTTCTGTGCTTCCCGCACGGACCATTAATGCCCTTCCCAAGCAGGACTCAGCCTTGTCAGGTGGAGAAGGTTCCGATTTCCTGGACACTTCAGACTTCACCCTCCTCACCAAAGCCAAAGCCAGCTCTCACTTAAGCTGGAGTAGAACTTTCATTAGTTATATCAGAGCTGCGATGCCCAATTCTGATGCTGCTCCTTGCAGACCACAATGAGTTCAGGCAGGTGTGGTGAGGATAAAGAGTACAAGGGACCCTGAAGCTCTGAAAGGTGTCACAGAGGCTGTCACAAAAAGGAGGATTAAGTTAAAGCAGGTCTGATAACTGTCTGAAATCAGTCAGGTCCCGCTATTTATGCTAGAAGGAGCTCACTGTGAGAAAGCTTTCAGCAGCATCCCTTCCTGTCCCAGCTTGGGCTGCTGTTCCAGCAGTGTCACCTTGTAATTACAGTGCTATAGTAGTACTCCTACTTACACTTACTCTTATGAAAGTACTGGGAAAAACGAGGAGTAAAGTGCCAGGAAAACAGCAGGGCTCCATCCTTGAAGCTGTTGGGTACACACCAGATTTCTGTGGCTTTCAAGAACCTTTTAGCAAGCTAGCATTGAGGAAGGGGCGCTCCCTGTGGCACTTTCTCGGTGCATCTGGAAAATTCACATTATCCTGCAGGTCTGGTAGCTCAGTGAGGAGCAAACAACCTGAAATAGGTGGATTAAAAGTGATAAATGTACAAGCAGGTCACAGGGTGGGAGTTCTTGCTCACAGTGATTCCGCCGAGAGATAGCGGCACCAGATCAGTGAGGAGACACTTCTCCATCATCCATCCCTGTCCTTGGCATATCAGTGTGTGCATGGTGTTCTGGGTCTAAGGTCCTGCCAGGAGGGATGGGAATTTCCATCTCTTATGGACCTTTGGATTGTCCATAATTCTGTCTCTCTTCCCAACCTTCCTACCTTAGAGACTTCCTGATCAATGCTGCTCCCTCAAGAGGTCCTTTGGGCTTTGGCAGCTGGAGAATTGCACCTCCTGGGATTCCCAGAGCTATGATCTACCAATGCTACTGATTTTAGAGTAGCAGACATCCAAGTGTGCTCTCAAACCACAGGCTGCCACACCAGTGCTGTTTTCCACACCCAGAACAATTGCTCTCTTTTTCCTGTGCTGTGCCCATCTCTGGATTGGTGTGGGAGGATTGGAGGAACGTGCCTGCAGTCTCAGAGGAGACTGCCAGTCAAGGGGTGCAGAGCATCAGCTCTCTGCAAAGCTCAAAGAGAACAAAGCTCTAGAGTCTGGGCCACCTAAGGAGAGAGAGCAACTTCCTATGCTGAGATTTGCCCACAGAAGCTGGTTCATGGTGAAAATTAACAGCAGCTAATCCATAACATCACCTGCTCCTCCACATGGAGATATTTCTATTATTTGGGTGGGGAGCATGACTCAGAGAAACTATTTCCTCTCCTGTCCATGCTTTTCATTACTGGAAAGACAATGGAATTTTCCCCCCTGTGTTTCATTTTGTGTTATGTAGGATGATGATGCTGATAATAATCCCTGATAATGGGATTAAAAACTCAGACTGGGAGTTACCTGCCTTATTCTCCGTGTGCCCAAGTGAATATTTACCCCTGAGGTAATAATTAGTTCTCCTCCTGTAGTGAAAAGTCACCGTCTTGTGCAGTGAGATGAAGATGTCAGAGAGCAGAGGATGGGTTGGCATTTCTTCCAAGCTCTTGCCAGAAGAGAAGGAACAGCTCATTTCTGAAGCATCAGCCAGTCGTTTAGCTGCTAAATATGATTTTTATTGTTATTGATTGTTATGAAGGTTCATTGTTTCCCTTCCCCAAGCACTGTTCCTCTCCTGGTGCCATGTTACCACCCTGGGATGAGCAAAAGCCCCTGAACTTGATCCTCCCATTGATAAAAACTTATTGGAAACCTGTGGAACAGTCTCTCTACTCCCTTTCCCAAGGAATGCTCAGCTCCCTGGCTTCCAGCCCTGGGCTGGATTAGGCCAAGCGTGCTGACCTTTTGGGCACAGCATAGAGCATCTGCTCTGGCAGCAATTTGGGAGCCCGAGGCAGCAGAGGGAGATTTTCACCGTTTACTCAGCACCCTGAGCACCTTCTGTGGCACATGAGCCTGGAACAAGAGCCAAGATAAGGCTTTCAAGTCTGAATTTGAGACATCTGGGGAGAAATGCTGATTCTGAAGCAGCAGATAATGCTCCTTATGAAGGTACTGAGCTCCTTAGAGGTTATCGTACACTTCTCCTTTCAGCCCTGGTCCCCTAAAATCAGGAGTTACTGCATATCCAGCCACTGCAAAGGCAGAATGGTTTTCTTTCTTTCAGAAACCCAAAGCTTTCTACATTTCAGCTCTTTTTCAAGATCTGCTCATAGCAAACAAACTGAATTCTAGTTGTGCACATTAAATCTGGAGCAGGTGAACAAGGGAGTATTGCCAAAGCACTGATGCTTCCTAAATGCTTCCCAGAGCCAGGTGTCCTCTTTGAAGGATCCTATTTTGATCAGCTTCATTTCCTGCTTGTTTTTCCTAACTGCTTACATTGATCAAACATAGTTACAATAACAGCAGAGCAGGAAATGGATGCTTGTGAAACAGAACACAAATATTCCCTGTTTACCTGTGCAGGATCTGTGCAGGTAGTGCTGGGGGTGCCTTCTCAAACTGGTATCGTGGCAGGAGATAAAAGTCAGGATTAGCTGGGTTGTTTTGGTTACAAGACCAGGTTGTTGCAATTCCATGTTTGTTCATACTTTCACAAATATTCCTGTCTCTGTTTAAAAACAAATGGAGAGGGTTTTAGGTTTCTACTCCTCTTGACAAGCTGTTGCAGAGCCCAGTTCCTGTGGCTGCACTACATTAAATTTTCTGTCTAGGCCTCTGTGTGTCCCATTTCACGGTCTTTTATTTTTACCTGGCATTGTCCCCTGCCACAAGCAGCTCTCCCTCTCTGCTGCTTTTCTCCTTGGGTATTTAAAGCTAGGGATCAGATCTCCGTGCAATCTTCATCCTGTCAGGCTCTTGGAGGTTGTCCCATGAGATAATCTCTTTCCCAGGATCACTCCCATATACTTTTGCTGTTTCTGTTCCAGGCTGGATTTATCTTTCTTGAACACAGGTGATGAAAGCCATACACACTGCTGTAGTGAAGGTCTTACAGCAGCACCTCCTCTATCCCAGATATCTCAACTGGCTCATTTTGCAGTTAAAATGGTGGGATTTTTTAAGGTGGGCCACCTGACTTTGGCAGCCAGAGATCTCATTTAATCAATCCGTGATTACCACATGGTTTGCTTGTGCCACATCTCATTTCTCAATCTCCTATTTTCGTGCAGGTTGTACAATTCCTTTGGTAATGGCAATCTGATTCAGCTTTTTGTCATCAGCAAACTTTGATGGCTCAAGTTTGTTTTTACTGCCCTGGGTTTTAATTAAAGACATATAAAATTAATCTCAGTTGGAATCTTGAACAACTGTGTTAATAAACTTCCTTGAGCCCAGTTGCCTCTCTCTGAATATGTCTTCCTTTTATCCCAAATCACCTCAGGACCCTCTTGTACAAGCCCTGCTTTTGTTAGTGAGGACACTGCTTCTCTTTGCAGAGGTGGAGAATCCATACAAATAGCTGGCGGATGACATTTCCCTTGTCTAGAAAATCCATTAGCTTATTGAAAAGAGACTAGCCACAACAAAATATTTTCACATTATCCCATTTCCCTGTATCTCTTCTGCTTTATTTTCCTAAGTTTTAAAATCTGTTTTATCAAATTTTCTTCCCAATTCTTAAATATAAGTGATAATTTTTCATGCTAAGTTGGTTTATCAAAACCTTTGCTCTGGGGTTTCTGTGATAAATCATCTTGTTTGTGACATGAGATTAGTTTCTTACAGGATTGTCATAGTTCCAGATTTTTTCCCTGAGTCTTGCTTTCAACAATTTGAGGATTTGCATTCATTTTCCTATATGGAGTCAGGGTTACCATTTCATAAATGCAAATCTTGCTATCCATAAGCATGGAGATGTCCTTCATCTAACCCAGGAGGTGCCAGTGGATGGGGACACCGGCATGGAGAGTTGGATCTGCAGCATTCAGCAAGTTTGCAGCAAGTTTGTCTTACCAAATACAGAGTACCCAGACATCAGGCCAGCCCTGTTTCTTCTGAGAATTCAAAGGTCAGGCAAACAGAGAAGGGAAATAGGAGCAATGCTGCTCAATACCATTCCAAACAGTTTTAATGACAATGGCCTTTCATACCTGCCAGTGGAGTTTTTAAAATTTTTTTCTTTTTAGCTCTCTGCCATTGTTAATCTTTTCCCCCCCTCTCATCCTCTTTGTTTATTTTTGTTGCAGATTTATTAGGTACACAGTTAAGTGCCATTTAGCTTTGCAGAACTGTCATCGCCAGCACTTCATGAATGGGATCATTCACTGAGAAACTACTTAAACACTAAAAGGGGGGAAAATTTACTGCTCCAGGTCAATGAAGAAGCCAAGATCAACTGAAACTCAGCTGTGTTTCTCCTTGAATACAGGAATATGACGAAGGTGCTCAGAGTTTTCTTTAATGTATTCTCATCCTTAATTTATCCTCACACGTCAAACGGAATGTCACTCTGTTTTGCAGTGTTACTTTTCCTAAAATAATGCCTTTTCTTTTCTGACAGCTTGCAAGAGCCCAGAGATCTAAAAATATGGCTAAACAGGCAGTCACACACTTGCTAATTAAGGCTATGGATAAGCTGTGACCAGTCATGCAGGCACAACCAATTCCAGGCAGGGAAGTTTTTTTGATAAAAAGAGAGAAGAGTTCTGTGAATCAAATTGAATCCTGGATGTGGGAGTCTGGGAGTTGGTCTCCCTTCATAATATTGAAAAAAATCTTACTGTATTTTAATATTTCTGAACCAGAGCTGCCACAAATGCGGAGTGGTGTATTCTTTCTTTGGGCAGTAGATTCACAAGAATTCCTCCCTGTGAGAATGGGGAGGCACTGGCACAGGCTGCCCAGAGCAGCTGTGGCTGCCTCTGGATCCCTGGAAGTGTCCAAGCCCAGGCTGGATGGGGCTCAAAGCCACCTGGTCTAGTATCCCTACCCATGGAAGAGGGGTGAAATGAACTTTAGTTCCCTTTCAAAACAAACCATTCTGGGATTCTATATCAGAGCTGGACTTTTCCCTTGGTCACCAGTTCCACCCGTGGAACCTGGCATTAATTCTGTGGGTCAGAATGGTTGTTACAAGTGGTCATATCTGCCTTCCTTCAGTCTCCTAGCCCAGAGAAGTCCTGCAGGAAGCTGTACTTGCTGTATTTTTCTTGCTCCTCATGCAAGAGAACTGTCTCCCTATTTCTTTAGCCTTGTAATGTATATAACCTTCAATCAATGGTGCAAGGTTATCTGTTTTCTTATGTGATTTCATGTGGTTAATCGTGTCCTTTACATCCTAATCTTTTGGAGTTGTCTTTAATTCCCTGGGAGTGTGTAAATATATATTTCTGTGTGTGTGTGTGTGTGTGATTCTAGGTTTGCAGAGGGGCTGGATGAGCTCCAGGAGCACGGCCAGTGGGGGCTGTGGGTGTTGAGTGAGGGACCAAGATGCCTCAGGTTTCCCAGCTCTCAGGTCTCTGATGCTCCAGCTCTTGGAACTGTTTTGTTTCCAAGTGAAATTTTCCTCTCCACCTGATCCCAGGATATTGCCAGGCTTACAGCTCACTATGGATCAAGTTGTATTGTAAAGTGACAAAAGTGACGATTTTATATCTTTTTCTCCAGCAGTTCCACATTGCTGTGGAAGCTTTTTGACTAATCCACTCAGATTTGGAGTTAATCCTCCTGCACTTGGAATATTTGAGTGTAGGTATTTGAGAGATTTAAATGGACACCACTAACCCTTATGGGGTTTTGTTTCTTAACATACCTTAGAAACTCTGTCTGTGGAGGAAGATGAGACACAAAGGCTTGTCTTGGTTTTTTTTTTAGCAATCTGCTTCGATTTTACTCTCTTTATAGCATGAAATCAAGAAAACAAGAACTCCATGGCTATGATTTTAATGCTTTGAAAACTTTAGTTAATGAAGAACTTCTAAGAGGAAGTGCTCAATTTACAGATATGGAAACTAAAGGCACAAAGAGATGAAACACAGTTCTCAAAATAACAAAGACAAAAGTGGCAGGACTGCAAACCCCAGGGGTCCTCTCTGAGAGAAGCAAGAGTATGGACATGAGTTCAGCTGCTCGTAAGAAATGTATTTTAATTCCTTCCAGAGGCTTTGACTGGAGTTTCTCTTTAATTCTCCCAAATTTCTGTGCTTTGGGTGCACTGGAAAATATTATAACAGCCTTTATTTTTACCACCTGCAATTCAGCAGTGCAGGATGGGAGCAAGCAGAAGTCAGGTCTGGAGCTGGATCATGGCACCCCACAGTCGAGTGGAATTTGCCATCAAAGCAGTGTCAATAAAATCACCAAGGTGCTCCTGTGGGGTTGTTCTTCAGTGCTGGACAGGTTCAGGTTGAGGCCACCAGCTCTTAGTGTCTGAAGTTGGATCCCCACCTCCAGTGAAGCCTTGATAGGCTTTGCTGTCCAATTTGGGTCTGAGTCACTCCAGATACAGCAGGTCCCACCACTGTGTTGCTGGAACTCACCTCCAGACCACCTTGTCAGTCATGTTCTTGAGCCCAATGAGCCAATACCACTGGATTTCACCAGGATTTAATGGATTTAATGTCATCTTTTCTTGATGGAAGTTGCTAATGATTTACACTATTTTGTTTCTCCTTCAGTTTAGGGTGGTAGTTGGTTCATCTTTTGTTCAATTTTTTGTTGCTTTTATGGTACACAAAAAATGAGCCCTTTCAGGACTGACAAATTAAAGGTGAGGAAATGAACTCTTTTTCCACTTTTATGTTTTGAAATTAAAACAGATATTTTTATTCTCATTGTGATAGTCTGTTGGGCAATGCTACAACAGCAGCCTGAAACATTTCTTCCTTTGAAGAGGCTTCATCCTATCTGACTTTGACCATCTTGAAGTTTGCTGTTAAGTCTGAGCTGACCACCTCCTTCCATCTGTGGCCAGTGTGGAGACTGAGACAATTTATTCTGTCTCCTGCAAAGGAAAGTCATTCTCTGGAGACACCAGTTAAGTAACTGTACACAGAGTTATTATCCTTTCCCTAATCTCCTTCATGTTTCTAGTTAGCAGCTGAAGCCGCCAGACATTTGCATGGAAATTGGTGACCACTGAGCATTTTAAGCAAAGAGCAGATGTCTTAGAGATTGTTTTTAGCTGAAGATTAGCACAGAATGGTCTAGGGGAAGGTGTCCCTACCCAGGGCAGGGGATTTAATGAGAGGGTTTTAAGGTCCCTCCCAACCCAAACCTTTCTGTGGAAATGAAGAATATGGAGTAACAGAGAGTAGTTTAGAAAAGTGGCTGGCTCCAATGTCCAGCCTGTGTCACACTGGCTGCCAAGGGGAATACTAGGAGCAGTTCAGACTGATGCAGAGCAAGCTTTCCTCATTTTCCTGACCTCCAGCAGCTGGCTTAACCCTGGTACATGACACCATATCTGCCTTCCAAATGCTCCTTACTCCTGACTGTAATGACCCTAGGTATCATTACCCACAGAAATTACACTTTGATTCTTGGGTTTCAGAAGCATCGTGTGGCAGGGAGCCCTGCTGCCTCATTAGGCTCTCAGTGCACCCTTTCTCCTCCCTCCTGTGCTGATTTGCTTCTTGCTCATGGAGGATGGGGACAAGTACATGCTCTGAGTAACTCCTCATGTGCCTCCAGGTCACAGTCCTGCCCTCCTTCCCTCACATGGCATTGTGTCATTGTGCTGTCAGTGAGTGAGAGAAGATTTGAACCCATCATCTCTGTAATTGGTAGGGTTTGTAAATAATAAAAGTCAAATTTTATCCAGGTTTTTTTTCCAGGAGCCCTTAGTACTTTATGTCGCAGTAAAAATGGGAAATCTCGCTGAGCAGGCTGTGGGTGGTGATGCTGTGCTCAGCCTTTGTTTTTAACTTGGGGAAATAGAGAGAAATCAAGGTGCTTACTGAGGTAATAATCACCTGCTGTTGGAGCCATTCCATTTGGAAAAATTCCCTCAGGCTCAGGGGGTTTGAATGGAGGCAGGGTGAATGGCAGATGTTGAACAAAATCTTTTATTACAGGGCTGGACTATGCCAAGCCCCCTCCAAGAAGAGCACTGTCAGGGAGTTCATCAACTCTTGGGCTCCCATCAGAAACAAAGAGCTGCAATTGCAGCCTCTGGAGAATCGTGTCTTTGAGGACAGGATTTTTCCTACTGAATATGAAACTTTTTTTCTTTATTTTGCATTAAAATCTGAAATGACATGCATCTCATTTTTAAATCTACTGGATTTTCCCTAATTGAGAGGAGGGATAATGGAGACATCAGGGGAGACGTTTTAACAGCGTGGCTAATTGAGTATGGAGCGTGTACCCGGGGCTGTGGTGGAGTTTCCATTATTGGAAATATTGATATCCAGGGTAAATTTCTCTTCTTAAGAGATTTCCTTTGGTTAAAATGAATTTTGTGCTTGTATTCTAAGGAAGATGAAAAGAGGGGATCGCGCTGCTTCCCCCTCATGGTGTTACATTTCCTCCCAGCCTGGCCCTGCTGGAATAGCAATGACTCTTTTGGAAAAGGATGGGATAACTCCCAGGAGCTGATGGATGCTCTTAGCTGGGTCTTTGGCCAGTCCCAAGCCCTGGCTGCATGTGGTAGGGTATTCATAATTCCTCTTTCCTACAGAATAGCCTTGAATTGCTGCAATGAGAGAGGCTTAATCCTGTCTTGGCACTGCACTTGTTTCGGGCGTGCCTCCATGGCAATCTTGCTTTATAAATAGAGGCAGTGGGACTGCCAAAATCACAGGCAAGGAGCATTTTGGACCTGTGGCATGGTGTCACCATATGTGAAGCCACCAAAGATGATGAATGGATGACACGGAGCTCCTCTCATCTGCAGTCCTCAGCATGGCACATCTCCATCAGGTTTTTGGGATCAACAGCAGGGGGAAAAGAGGGAATCGACAGAAATCTGTAGGTAGGGCAGACTGGAATGATGGAAAATGCAGAGAAGAGAGCATCTGTTATTATTGGGGTTTGTATCTCGCCCTGTATCGATGTTTCCAGAAAAAAAGCAGATTAATTTTTCATTTCATTATCATGCAACATTCAGTTTCCAGCATTCCCAGCACCCAAGGACTGGAGTTTACACCTGAAAAACTGTCAGGTTTATGAAGTTCATTAGCCCAGCTGGTCAGAGCATCGTGCTAATTATGCCAGGACTGCAGGTTCAATCCCAGTATGGGCTATTTGCTTAAGAGTTGGATTTGATGATCCTTGTGGGTGCCCTTGCACAGAATATTCTGTGGTTCAAATTTCTTCTGGAACTAGGAATGTTTATCCAAGTGTAAGTCTGATACGAAATACATATCTGGAGGCGTGGTTGTTTTTTTTCTGGTTTGGTTTTTTTAAAAAATTAAGATGGTAATCTGCATTCCATTGGGGCAGGAGAAGGGAACAGCCCCTCATTCTTTTCACCTCTTGCAGTAACTTGAAATTTTTGATTAGCTGGATTCCTGGTTCAAGAGCAGCGTAGACTGTACAGGAACCAAGAGATGTGGTCAAGTTATATTTTCAGTTGATGTGAATCAGTGGGGAGCCACTTATACCTTCTGGGCCTCTGGCTGGGGATTATGTGTCACCTTCTGCCCTCCTTGTGAGAGGTTCATCCCGTGAAGGATGAGCCTTGACCTGGAGATGTTCCCAAGGAAGATCAGGGTCACACACAGCAGCTCGAGAAGAGCCACCGAGGGTGGGAATTTGCAGCTCTTGAAGCCATATCCATGGGAAGTTCTTTATCTTTCTGTTTTGGAGAGGGAGGGGGAGAAAAAAGCACTCCAGCAGAGGAGACAGCGATGCCCTGGGTGTCCCAGGCTGAGGGACAGGGCTGAAAATCATGGTGTGGACAATATAACTACAAGAAAGGCTGGTACTAGGGAACAATGGGACCTGTAATCGCAGATAAACACTGGGAAAGCCCCATGAATCACGAGCCTGTGAACTGAATTGTTACAAACATTTTGAAGTGGAAAAAGAAGACTCTTTACTGGTGAAGCCTGACCTTGGCAGAAGTTGTTCCGATCTATTATTTTTTGAGGCAGACAAAGGCTGAAAGAAGAGAAGAGAGAAACCACATATAAACACTAATTAATGCTCTCCAGGCTTCTTCTTCTTCTTCTTCTTGGTCATGTTAAACCTTTAATCCCTGGGATTTAATAATACGGTGGCTTTTTATTCATCTCCAGACAATGTGTGTAAAGGGAGTGCTGGGGAAAGCCTTTGGATCCAGCTCCTCCAGTGGGACTGCCTCCATCCCACTGGAATGCCAGTGCCCCAGAGTTCCTCCACTTAAACTCACCTTCCCTGTGCTTTAACCTCTTCCCTTTCCTGTTTGCAGCAGGTTAAGGGAGTACCCATAGTCTGTCATGTCACCTCCATGGAAAGGTACTAATTTTGGGGCATGTATGATATCCCCTTTATCCACACATAGAGAATCAGGGAATCATTAAGGCTGGAAAAGCCCATCAAGACCAACTATCCTGACACTCTCCCCAAAATGAGAGGTACTCCAGAGTACACAGCTACCCCATGTAGGTAGCACAGAAGCTCCAAATGTGTCCTGCCACGTGGCTGAAGCACTTGGTGGCTGCTGGCAGGGCGAGCTGGAATGGATTTCTTATCCAGCGATTACTGCTGCTCCTTGGCAAAGGGAAATGATCCCTTGCTTGAACCCTTGAGGTTAAGCTACATCATTCCTGAGTGTCATCCAGCGCTTAAAGATGCTGTCAAGAAGATGACACAAGAATTTTTTAAGAAACTGATGTTTCCCCTCATCCCCTGCTGCTCCTCAGGGCTTGTAGGCACCCGGGCTCGGGAAGTGGTAATGAGAGGGGAGGAATTAAATCACATTCCAGCTGCTTCAGAGCCAGCACTGGGGACTGGCTCCTGCCTCTACCTGGGCTGTGTCCTCCATTGGGTGGAGAGGGAAGGGAAAATATCTGGGGACTTTTTCTGACTGTATCAAATTGTTTAACCCCAATATTGTAACTTATGGGACCCCAAGAAACTCCACTGTTTATTCCTTAACTCCATTTTGCAGATGAGTGGCTGAGACTTGACCACCCAGTGTTTCCCAACCTGACTCACTGTAGCAAGCGACAGATAATATCAAGATAGTAACAGTTTTAAGAGATAGAAAATAGCACATTTCCATGGGTATTTCTAAGAGCTGAGCATGCAAGAAATGTCATCCCACCAACAAGTAGGAGGGAGCCCTCAGGAGAGGGCACTCAGTCTGAAAGGGTCTGCTCTTCAAAAGCTTTGCTCTTTTTTTCATGTGCAGAGCAAACCATTCATTTTTTCCAGCAAATAATGATAGTTTGGGGTTAAGATTTATGGTATGGCTGTTAGTATCTTGATGGTAGATAAGCAAGACTATTTAGCTGCTGCCAAAGGTGGAAACTCATAAAGATGATGGAAGATTTTCTCCCCAGGCAGCACAAAAGGTCACTTGTTTTTTTACTGAATATCTCATTGAGCAGGCAATGCTGTCAGTTTTTCTCTCCTCTCCTTTCCCTTGGCACACGTGGTGTACATGACTCTGCTCCTCTGGTTTTATGGGTTAACAAGGGTGCAGGAGAGGTAATTCTCATCTATTTTCTCTCCCTCTATATTTGTATTTGTCCCCTGACATCTCTCACTCAAGTTCAAAGCTTCCAGCCTAAGCACCTTGGTAGCACCTTGCTCCTAGCTCCTTCCCAGGCTCTTTCCCACCCAACTGCTTCACCCCACTCTGAAATGTTTAAGTGGTTTTCGCCCCATTTCTTGCTTAGTCCATGGGTTCCCCTCAAAAACAGACATAGAATTTCGTTTGGGAAAAAATCCCGAAGTGGGTATTTCAGTACAAGATAACAAGAGTATTAATAGAAGGAATATTAATACTAGTAGTAATGATAATAATGACAATAAAGGAACTTCACAGGAAATTGGGTGTTTTGGCTGAATTTTTGCCCCCATCTGGGGTCTCAGGTGGAGCCTCGACAGCCACATCCTGCCTTGTCCAGAGCTCCCCACTCACAGAGCCTGTCCCCAGGT
Organism: Sialia sialis; assembly: GCA_009812075.1. Classification (NCBI taxonomy): domain Eukaryota; kingdom Metazoa; phylum Chordata; class Aves; order Passeriformes; family Turdidae; genus Sialia; species Sialia sialis. Next base: position 6,929,377 of record VRYO01001477.1, read on the forward strand.
GCTTGGAAGCAGAGATAAACATGAGAATGAGCAATAAACAGAGGTGACCCAGCCGAGCAAAATAAAGGAAGAAAAAGCCCTGGTAATCATTTTTATTTTGGAAAAAACTGTTGGAAAACACATGCTGAAGAGACAGAAAGTAGGATGGAGCTGATGCTTGGCTGCTTCTAGCACAGTGAAAGGGGTGGACACGGCCGTAGGACTTTGGCAAGGTCCCTGCATGTCAGGTGGAATTTTTCTGCTCATACCCTTCATCAGTGAGGATGCACATTGGTTTCCCAAAAAATGATCTCCTGAAAGATAAGTGGCCTTTAGGAAAGTGGCTTAGCCCCATGCCTCAACCAGTCCTTGCACTCACTCTCAGGAAAAGTGACACTCACAGCAGCAGAATCAAAAAATCAAAAGTTCCCCCCTTTCCAATCTGCTGCTCCAGCACAAGGGAAGTAGAGGGATGGCACAGCCAGCCCTGGATGCTGGCGATGCCCCTCTGCCAAAACCTGACCCTTCAGCTTTGAAGTGCTGTCTCCTCTCCTTTCACAGGGGCTCCTTGTGGCTTTCAGGCTCATTTAATCCATTAAATAATTGGAACTGCTTCGTGAATGGGGAAGAGAGAGAAAAATAGGGTTTTTTAAACATTTTCCCACAGCCACTGGGTGTATTTTGGATTATCTGGGCAGAAATCCCATCAGAAATCAATCTGGGAGGGCTGGAAAGTGGGGCCATGTCAAATGCGTGCTCTGGCACAGAGCAGTTGTGTTGGGCTCTTGATCACACCATCCCAAAATCTCTGGGCGAGGTGAGCCAGGAACAGTGGATGGATTCTTCTTGCACACTTTCTTGGAAATTGCAGCCAGAATGTGCTGTGGAAGATGAGAGAGGTTGGAGAAGACATGCAGCAACCCAATAGCAACCTCAGGTAAGACCTTTATAAGCAGAATTATTTCAGGACCTGGCCCCAGTGCCTCAAGTCTCATGTTAGAATGATCTTTAAAGAAAAATGAGAGAATTATGTACAGTAATTTCACGTGTATAAGGCGCACCTTTTTGACTGAAGTTTTGATCCTACCCCGGAAGTGCGCCTTATAGGCCAGTGCGCCTTATATATGGACAAAGTTCGGAAATTTGCCAACCTGGAAGTGCGAGCTGGGCGGGCGGCCCCTGCTGCAGCCCTGAGGTCCCTGCGGCTGCCACCATGGTCCCTGCCACCACCATGGTCCCTGTTGTGGCCACCACGGCGCCGCGGTTTCTGCCGTGGCCGCTGCGGCACCGCACTCCCTGCTGCCGGAGCCGGGCAGCCCCTGCTGCCGTGCGGGCAGCCGCAGCAGCCGGCGCCGGGAGTACCAGGGCCCGCTGCATGGGTAGAGCTCCTGGAGCTGCATTTAAAGGCTACGCCGATCTGTGAAAACTGTTTGCAAATTGAGCACCTGACAGTAATCTGTTACTAATTCGTTACTTTGTCACACACGGATCCTAGCTTCAAAAAAAAAAAGTGCGCCTTATAGGCCAGTGCGCCTTATAGATGGACAAATTCCGTGGACTTCCCGGTCACTCTGAAGTGCACCTTATAACCCGGTGCACCTTACAAGTTGGAACTTACTGTACTTAGTGAGGAGACAAAAAAAGAAAGGATAGATGAGTAGAACCTCATTTTGCTTCAAATCCATGAACAGCTGATTTGACATCCCATGGAATATATTCCACAGAGTTTTCTGTGCAGTGTCTGTGTCAGAAGATGCCATGATGGCACTAACTTTGTATCAGGAGTAATGGACCACTGCAGGTTTCTTGTTCTAGGGAACTCATGCTCTCAGTGGATAAAGCAGGAGGAGAGAAGGAAGCATGGAAAAATGACTCCTGCAAAGCCATGCTCCAGAAGAAGGCTCCAAGACATGATCATCCCCAGGTTTGGTCAGGTGCCTGGAGCATGGATTCAGGAGGAGAGGACACAGCTCTTTGCTGTGTGGGTGGTCACCACATGGACAAGGAATAAGGTGAATATAGCATCAGCTGCCCACCTTGTCCTCCTTGATCACAGCTCTTCTGCCAGGGACAAGGGATGGGAAGAAGCTCTTGAAGGATCTCTCCTTTGCCTCACTTCCTCCTCTGGTGTGATGGATATTCATTTTCCTACCAAATATTTGAGGCAACCATGTCTTTCTTTTTCCCCAAACCTGCACACCAAACTTCTGTTCTTCAGAAGCCAGGTGAGAGCCAGGAAGAGCTTCCCTGAGGCATGGAAACCCTGAGTGGAGCACTAGCCCTGGCCTCTCCTGGATGCTTTCTGATAACAATGTTTTAATAAAAGATCTGTCACTCAAATATTATCGTTAAAGAAAAATTGAAAGAAAAGTAATTAGACCCCTGAGCCCAAAGGGGTAATGTAAAATAAACCCCAAACTTACAGCTGAACCAACAACACAGGGATTGAGAGATCCTAAGCTTGAAGCTAAGCTTCAGAATCTCTCTGGGAATTATTTTCTTGTCCAAAATCCATAAGGGTCCACGATTCATATCCTGATCCTGCTCTACAACAGCAGCTGGTACGAGGCTGATTCTGACGTTGAATCCTTTCTCTGTCCTCCACCACTGGGTTTGAGCTGGGAATGGAGCAGTGGTAGGAGAGCCAGGAATGAGTGAAGGATCCCGAGTTGGAGCTGATCATAGCCCAGAGCTCTCGTTCCCACTCGGGCAGTGATCCCACGACACGAGGCCTCTGCCAGCTCTGGGATTCTTTTTGTTGTATGTTGAGTATAGGTGTTCATCCAGAAATCCTTGGCTCTAAGAGTCATGGGATCCCCTGAGAACCTTTTTTCTTGGGAGAAGAGAAGAAATAAATCAATCAGAACTTCTACCTCTTGCAGCAGGTGGGAAAATCTGGAAAAGGTGCCATCTATGAATGAAGAATTTAGGAGACAGACTTTATTGTGTTCAGGTTCTGGTGGCTTTAAAGCTGATCTCATTCTCTGTGGCAATGAGTCACAGGGGGTTGAATTTGTGTGGGTGGCAATTAAAAAATTTCCTCTGAGTAAGGAGAGCGGGGTTTGGCAAGTGGGCCCTTGGTGCTTTCTCCTCTCCTCCCACACCAAGACAGCATTGCTCCCAGAGGTGGAGGAGTGAATCATTCCTTTTTGTAATGCTTCTTCTGCATCTTCATAGCCTGTCCCCAGCTAATTATTGCTTAAAACCCATTTGGCAGAATCCTTCAAAAATGATTTTTTGCAAAAGGCTTTCCAGTAGGAGAGGAGTTTACAGGCTGGGGGGTAGAGGAGGGGTTCTTTTCGCACCTTCCCTCTTGGCCAGGAGCATCTCCTCCATCCAGTGCATGCAGTTAATTCAATGGTGAGAGAAAGAAAATCCAGCTGGGGTAATTTATCAAAACTCAGGGCTCATGTGGGTTCTGTATCTGCCCTCACTGCACCTCGGGCAGTTCCACTGTCTGTTCATAATGTGCCTCATCCTGTGAAATACGACCTTGGGTGGAGCTTCCCTTTTCACCCCTTTGATTGTTCATCTGGAATCCCAGGGGACTGGAAATTAAATACATTGGCTTAAAGTGATGTTCCCCAGATCAACAACTGGATCCTGGGAGGATCCCTGGGGCAGTTTTCCACCAGGTGGGAAGAGGGATGTGCCTCTCTGCTGTGCTGACCCCTGTGAAGGCAAGCACATGCTTGAGTCACTCACCTTTATTTGTGTGATTTAGTGCAATAAATCATGCTTGTCTTTTCCAGGCTCCCTCATGTAATCCGGACACTTTTCCATCATATTTTAAAGCCTGGAGCTGAGCTCCCATCAGCCTGCACTGCCTGGGGACTCATTTTACCTGTTGATAGATATCTGCATTGGCAGCACTCATCCCTGGCAGGTGAAGGTTCCACCTTCTGCCTTGCTGAAAGGTGCAAAAGGGAAAGGACTTATCCTTTGAGAAAAAAATAGACTCTACTCAGCTTCTTGGAAAGTCTTTTCCATTGACAAAGAGAAACATTAAAGCAGGTCATTCATTCCTTGAAGAAATGATTGTATTGGGTAAAATTCCCAGTGTTGATAGGAAGGTGTTTATGGTTAAAATTTTTTTAACATAGCTAAGGCTTTATTCTTCCAGCCCATTTTCTGTGAAAGAGAATTCAAATTAATCACTTCTGTCTCATCCTCACAGATGTAATTTATCTTTCTGTCGGGCCCAGCTTGGTGGAAAACCACCATTCTAGGTGCTGTCTGGCAAAACAGGGAATCCCCAAAAATCATGAAGCTCCAACCTTCCAGGACACAGAAGTTGTTTGGTTTTGGTTGTTTATAAGATTAGCTATTATGGAATAATTTCTTTGGTAGGAACATTTGCATTCTAAAAGAAGTGTCTTTTTCTCCTTTATTTTAGCACAACCTGAAAGACAATTTCTCCATACCAGCATTGGACAAGTCCTCACCAAGGTTGTTACACACCATCATGCATAGTAATATTTCCTTCTGGGGCTGGATCTTACACTCCAAGATTTCCAGGTCTTTGACAGTTCATAGCACCTTCAGTGACATGATGAATCTTGTTTACTCACCTTCATAGAGAGAGGGAGAAACTGGTGCAGCAGCCCAACCTACAAGAGGACCCAAAAGCACAGAATCATAGAATTATTTAGTTGGAAAATCTCTAGGATCATCAAGCTCAACCATTCCCCAGCACTGCCAACCCCACCACTAAGTGATATCCCCCAGGTGCTGCATCCACACAGTTTTAATTCACTCTAAGGATGCTGAGTCCTGGATCGCCCATGGCAGCTGGGAGGCAGTCCATCAGGGCTGGACAGCCCTTCGGGGAAGAAATGTTTCCTAATATGTTACCTGAACTTCTCCTGGCATAACCTGAGGCTTTTTCCTCTGTCCTAAACCATCATGTTTGGTTTGTGTGACAGCCGTGCTGCTCCTGCAGACGTGTCTGTGGCCTGTTCGGGTCTGGTGGGGAGGAAGGGGGGTTGAAGAGCAGTGATTTCCCCACCCCTCTGAGTTCCTCTGTGCTGTGCCAGGTGATGTTTCGCCTGGTGGCACATGTAAATACAAGCACAAAACAGATGGAAGAGGTTGCCTGCTCTGACTGAGCACAGAGCTCTGTTGTGGTGCCTGTTGCTATAAACACACTGGTGATTTGCACAAGTATGTGACATTGAGCCAAAACCAATCAGATAAAATCTTTCAGGAACTTTTACAAAGTCCTTTATTCACACAGAAATGCCAGGTAGAAAGACAATACGTATGTATCCATGTGTATATTTTCAACTTCCTAAAGGCCATCAAATTGGAAAGGGAGTGTGTTTGCTTTACTCAAGAGACAAGGTAAATCAGGAAAAGCCTTTCATCTTAAAAAAATACAAATTATAAATGTTGTTTCTCCCTGTACAGATTGTCTGAGTGATCTGTAACAATCTTTTGCACCTCTGAGTTATTTTGACTTTAAAATATTAGTTCATAACAAATCTTGAGTTGTCAGAATTAAAAGATTATACAAAATAGCTTCAAGGTTACATAAACAGAATAGCTGGGAAACAATCAGGTAACGTATTCATCTGGACAGCAAAGATGTTTATTTTAAAAGAAATTTTCTGCCTGAATACCGACCCTCTTTGTTTTGAGAAATGTTAATTTAATGGGATTGGAATACTTTGTGTCAGGAAGAGGAGGGCAAATGGCAGAAAAGGGAAGAGAGGAGGTGGGGAAACAATTGCCAAAGATATGTTTAAGGAGGTTTTAACAAGAAGGAACTAGGAATGGGTGGAAGCTGGGAAGGACGAGTGTGCTTGAATTGGGGGGAAAAAGTCAAGCAGAGAAGGTAAATGAGAGCTGCTGAAGGTAAAAGCAGCTGAGAAGATCACCTAAAAGGAAAATCAAGGGTCAGAAAAACCAGATATGGGTCATGAGAATAAATATGAGGAGGATGGGGAATGGCTTCTGGACTTCGTGCTGGAGCGGGGAATGGATTAGTTCAGCACAGGGCTCCTTTGGAGACAGTGGGTGGAGGAGTGACAAGGAAGAAAAGATTTATCTGCAGTGGTGAGGCAAACCCATTCCCTCTGTCCTGACTGGATTTGAGACCCAACACGGGTGTAAAGAGAAAGATACAGGGTATCCCTGCAGCTGGGTGTAGAAAGTACAGAGTTAAGACACTTGGTTGTGTCTGATGAGCTCCCAGGAGCTCCCAGGGCTCCCTGGGAAGGAAAGTGATGTGTGAAAATCAGAAGGAGTAAATTGGTATTTCCAATTTGAGATGAAGGAGGCTATACTGGAAGGAGTACACTAATTTCACGCCTATAAGGCGCACTGGATTCTAAGGTGCACTTCTGGGTTGCCGGCAAGCCCCCATATAAGGCGCACCTTTTTTTTGCAGCGAGCATCTGCTGCCGCTCCCCCCGTGCCGTTGCCTCCGCCACTTGCCGCTGCCGCCGCTCGCCCCACACTGCTGCTGCTCACCCTGCGCCACGGCCACTGGCCCGACTTGCCCCGTGCCTGCTGGCTCTTGCAGCTCCGCTTCCAGATTGGTGTTTTCCCGAACTTTGACCATATATATATGGCACACTGGCCTATAAGGCGCGCTTCCAGGTTCGGATCAAAACTTCAGTGAAAAAGGCGCACCTTATACGCGTGAAATGACTGTGGTTGGAGTTTGGGGTGGGAGAGCTCTGCACTTAAAATTGCTGTGCTGGAAGGAGGAGGCTAGTCTGGAGGTGGCAACAGGAGCAGGAGAGAATGTGAGTGTGAGAAACACAGCACCTGTGCTGGGGACGAGGGGGGCAAAAGGAAGGAGTGGGACGAAAAGGAGGACTGTGATGGGACAAAACTAGTAAGAGGACACCTGGCAAAATTCTCCATCCTTCAAGGCCTTCTGCAATAGTCTTTTCTTCCCGGAAGAGGAAATCCTACTCCACCAGGGTATATACCAGAGAGAGCTGCCCCTTTCCACAAATGTGAACATTATCCTGCTAAAGTGACTGGGATCAACAACAGGAGGTACCTCTCACAGTGCCCCTTCTGAGCCAAGCCTCCAGCTGCTTTCTTTCTTTATTATTTTTCAGGATATTTTTTTCCCCAGCTGCAAATCTGCATTCATTAAATCAATGTCAGCACAGCTTCCTAGATGCTTACAGGAGTAGTGTATTCACACTGACCCCAATTCAGCAAAACACTTAAGTACATGTCTGACTTTGAGCAACTGAACAGGGCTACTGTGTAATTAAAGCTAAACATAACTTGGTGTCTCGTTTATTGGGGGCCTACTCAACTAATTAGTTAAACCTTCCATGAAAAGTCACCAAGATCCTTAATGAAGCAATGCTCCACAAACTGCTATGGGACTCTGCCCAGGTCACATTATCTTGTTTGCAGTTTAGATGCTTGAAATATCTTTTTTTTTTTTTCATATGTGCTTGGAGTTTAGTGTTTATGAGATACCCTCCCTCCTTCCCCAGCGAGGTACACTAAAGCCACCAAACATTAATTGATTTAAATCCACATGGCACCTACCAGGTAGATCTGGTAAATCACAGTTGTCAGGTAATTAAACACAACCCGTAAATCACATTGGAGCATGTGAACCAAGCATTCAGTGTCAATGCTTTTTAATTAATGTTGTAAAACAATATTTTGGGCTTAGATCGAGTGTACGGGGTGGATAACATATCAAATTATGGCTAATAAAGCATGAGCAATAGGAATGGCACTAGGAACCAGTAGCCTCTGTGATCTGAAATATCCCAGTTGCACCCCAACAAGTGGCCCTGCCTTGGAAGGTGGAATGCAGTGTTATTGCAGGGGGATTAAGGCTGGGCATTAGACTCTCACTGCTCTTGTAATGCTAGATTAATTAACCAGAAAGCAGAATTATCTGCCCCCAGATCCATCACCTGCTAAAATGTACCAGCAGGTCATGAAAGATTAGCCTTGTGAGGGAGGGAGGGAGGCGAGGGGTGCTGACTCTGTCCTTCCTCCGAGTGTCGATGTCTTTGTTGGCAGTGGGTTCCCCAGCCCTGGCTGTGGCAGAAGGAGAAACCTGGAAGAAAAAAAGAGATTTATGACATGTAAGGAAAAAAGTAAGGAATGGGGCAGATTTTGAAAGTAGCATGAAGGAGCGGGGTGTTGGTGGGTAAGAGAGTTCCTGTGACCCCAGAAATCCAACCATGATTTGAACTCATCCCACAGCATGGGCAGCGCATGAGGGGGAATTTTGCCCATCTGCCCTGAAGAAACACCCTCCTGCAGAGGTGAACTCAGCTCTGCAACCCCAAATAGTAGGAGGATGTGGAGATGCTGGAGCAAGGATTGTCCAGCCTGGAGAAGAGAAAGCTCCAGGGAAAACCTTAGAGCCCCTTCCAGGGCCTGAAGGAGATCTAAGAGAGACGGAGACGGATTTTGGACAAGTCCTGGAGGGACAGGACAAGGGGAAATGGCTTCACACTGATGGAGGGCAGGGTTAGATGGAATATTGGGAAGAAATTCTTCCCCATGAGGGTGCTGAGGCTCTGGCACAGGGTGCCCAGAGCAGCTGTGGCTGCCCCATCCCTGAAAGTGTCCAAGACCAGCTTGGACAGAGCTTGGAGCAGCCTGGGATAGTGGAAGATGTCCCTGCCCATGGCAGGGATGGGACTGGAGTTTTAAGATCCCTTCCAGCACAAACTATTCCAGGATTTTGAGTGTGATACCGTGTTCAGAAGGCAAACTCTGGCATGATGGGGTGACCAACCTGGTTCAGTGGTGCTGGAGACACTCCAGGGCCCAGATGGGTGCCCAGGATGCCGAGGGTGGAAGTCAAATGTTGAGTGACACATTCCAAATCCCGCAAACCCCTTTGCGATGTCCTGCCCAGGTTACAGTAAATCCCTCCCTGTGCATAGGGACTTTGAGGTGGATTAATGAGTGGAAAACCTTTCTTTACTGAGTGTTTGCTGGGGCAAACAGCCCATGACCATTTATGGTCTAGACATCTCACTTGGTACAGGAATGCTGGGATTCTGGGATAACTGAATTATGTTGCATTTGGGAATTATTGAGCAATCAAGGTGAAAAAAAACCCTTTAAAAAAATAATGAATTCTCAATGTTAACAGCCCTGATTTTTCATCAAAAGATTCCTTTTTCAAGCAGAAATCCTTGCTGATAAGTCAGTGCTTTGCAAATAAAGCTATAACTTTTTAAAAAACCACTGATGTAGAAAAAGCCTCAAATGTTGAAAAAGTATAAATCTGAGCCCTTCAAAATGCTTAACTTTCATATTTTGATCTTCTTTTCTCCACAAAAAGGAAATAACTTCATCTCTAAGCCAGTTATTAGTTTCCTTCTGTCCACCTCCAAATTCTCCCATGCTTGAAAAACCTGTTCTCTTCCCACAGAGCATTTTAATTCCATCAGACCAGTGTTTCCAAAAATAATGAGCATTTCTAGGGGCTGTTATGCTGGTCTCCCATTTAAATTTACATCTAATTGATTTCCTCATCTCCTCTTTCCTCTTCTCATTCAGCCATTTAGTTATTAAAAGTATCCAGATAGTCTTTATAACCCCTTACATACAAATTATCTGTAATTTATTAACGAATTAAGGTTTACCTAAACCCCACTACTTTAGTCACATATCCATTACATCACTCTGGATTTGTCTTAGAAGTGCTTTTTGGCTTGCTGAGCTCCCCGTGGGAGGAAGCTTAAGTTCAGACCAAATTTATCGTGTCCTAAATGCCTGGTGGGAAGGAACCAGTGTCGTCACTCAAGATTTCCTGTAGATCCCTGTGATTTAACAGGGCTTAAAGTTCACCATTAAAAATTCCCAGGAATTTATTGTGCAAGTGAAATCCTGACCCAATTATGTTTGTAGGTAAATTTTAGTTGGTGGCTCAGGAGTGGGCTTTGAGGCAATGCAGTTCTTTGGAGTCAGTAAGGATGTGATGCTGTCCCAAATTAGAGTGGACTGTTTTGGAAGGGACATGTCCAGGAATCCTGGCTCTAGAATTCTCCTCTTCCCTCCCTTGCAGAGCTTTGGCCCTCCTGCCCTGCTCCTCGCTTCTTTTCCTCTTCTCCCTTTAAGTAGCAGCTCTGGGTCATTGGTTTTCACCCTCATTCCTCAGAGCTGCTCAACCAGTCCTCCCACCTGGAAGGCAAGTGGGAACAAAAAGGCTTTGTGTGTTTTCCAGAGGACTGTCAAAGCCCCATGGCATAAATATTATTTGCCTGAAAGGGAAAAGGACTCTAAAAAAAAAGGTAAATAAATATTTTCTCCTTCCTCTCTTACACCTTTGTTTTGCTCCTTGATGTGTTTGTTGTACAATCCTAGTGCTCACTTACTGTTTGTCTTGCCAAGGGGTCTTGAACCATTTTCCTCTTCCCTTGACTTCTTTGTTTGCTTATTCTTTCAGTGCCCTTGTGTGAGAAAAAGGTGAACAATTCTTGGCTTTTGAAATGCTTCTGCAGGCCAGGTTGGACAGGTCTTCGAGCAACCTAGTCTAGTAGAAGGTGTCCCTGCCCACGGCAGGGTGTGGAACTGGATCGACTTTAGGGCCCCTTTCAACCCAAACCACTCTCAGGGATGCTTGGGGAGGCTGGCCAAGACCATTTATGTTTGAAGAGCTTTTCTCTCAGGTTCACTGCTCACCTTGATTATGATGCTGCAGCTGGATGTTGTAATTAGGAGGTGTCGATTGAGACACATCCTAATATTGAGGAACAGACAAATCAGGGCTTGGAGGAATAAGTTTCAGGTTGTTTTCTGCATTTCCACTGTTCCTTGTGCTGTTCCAGGCATATTTTCTAATTTCTTTTCCATGGGCACAAAAGACTGGAAAATAATTGTGAGCAATAGCTGCTTTTCTCCTTTCATTCTCTCTCCTTGCACATGTGAAGGCTGCCTGCTCCCTCTCTGCTCCTCTTCTGAGGAGAGATTTGCTTGTTTGGGTTTGTGTTGTCTCAGTGCTTGGCAGAGAGCGTCTATAAGGCTCTTTGGGTTCCACAAGAAATAGCATAACTCATAGTGCTCAATGCTCGTGTAGCTCCAAGAACTGGAGTATGAGGAGAACCCCTTTCTGCCACAAGCTGAGCAATGCTGTCACAAGTTATGGCGGCACCACTGCAGAAACGTTGGAGATTCTGCAGCAGAAATGGCATGCTGGAACCTCTCCTCTCATTTCTATTCTCTACCATTTTCCTGCTCCTTTCCCATATTTTTTTCTTCTTTGCTTCACATTCTCTGCCAGCAAAGCAACAAAATAAATCAGCCCTGGTGGCATTTCCTCACTCCTCAAGAAGTGATGTTAAACCTCCTGCAACCTGCCAGTTCAACTCAAAGGCAGCAGGACTTGGGGTGTTACATTTAAACTGCCAGAGAGCAGGGTTAGGTGGGATATAGGGGAGAAATTCTTCCCTTTGAGGGTGCTGAGGCCCTGGCACAAGTTGCCCAGAGAAGCTGGGGCTGCCCCATCCCTGGAAGTGTCTAAGGCCAGCTTGGACAGGGCTTGGTGCACCCTGGAATAGTGGAAGTTGTTCCTGCCCAGAAGAGGGGATGAAACTTTAGGGATAGGCTTTAATGTTTCTTCCAACCCAAACCATTCTATAATTCTATGTCATCCCTTCTTAAAAGGGGTGAAATGCTCAGCTACAGGTTGGCACTAACCTCCTGTGCAAATCCTCAGGATGGATTCAATACATGACAGATTTTTATTTTATTTTATTTTATTTTTTGTCCCGTGAGTCAAAGCAGTAATTTGGGGCTGCTGGAGGTTGGGCACTACTCATCCCCTGTGTTTGTCACATCTCACCTTTCCAACTTCTATCTGCCATAGGGCTGGACGAAATATCTCACAGAGCTTAATTGTTCTTCCACAGCACTAAATAATTTACACTCCAGGGCTTCATGGTTCCTGTGCAACAATTTCCCCGTTGCACTCCAGGGCTTCCTATGGATTTTGTGGGCGCTGTTCATGGAAATGGAGGAGTGGGGACAAATAAGAAAAGAGGGAGTGACTTTTCCCCTCTCCCTTCCCATTTCCTAAGTCTTTTCTCTCTCCAGGCACACATGTTGGGGCAGTTCACACTGATCTAGGTGAAAAGCTGGCAGAACAGAAGCCCAAATCTCAATTACCTTCCTCCTCGTCCGTTTGCACAGGATCCTTATCTCCCTCTGCGTAACTCTCTGTATTTAATTATACTTAGTGATAATACTTCACACACTAAATGCATTATTAAGCAATCCCTAAGATAAGTAGCTTTCTGGATCCCAAATTATGATTAGATATTGGCAATCAAGCTGTCTTCCACTCTTCCTCTTGGGGCTGGCCTGCCAAAGACAGGCTTTCTTGGGTAGGCAAGACACAAGACCCGTGCCTGAAGGAGAAATTTAGATGAGACTATTCATGGGTAAAAGTTGGCCACACAGGGCTCCATGAAGCCTTTTCAGACATGGATTGGGGGTTGCTTTACTGTTCCAGGCTGGTCAGGTGTAGCTAAGTATCCTCCACATCCTAATCCATCCAGTTGTGGTGGCCACGAAGCTCTTGCAGCTCTGAGGTTTTGTGGTTTCCCATGCAACCTTTGCCGTGGCGGGCAGGATGAGAGAAATTTCTGGCAGCCAGGTTGTGGTGTTGGGTTTGTTGCAGCTTCATACTGTGAAATTGAGGATCAGTGGAAATAAGTTTCTTCCATTCCTTTGCATAGTTTATGTTCCCTGGTCCTCTGACCATGTCTGTTGAGCTCCCCTGCTCCCTCCCAGTATATAATAGAATCCTAGGAAAATTTAGGTTGGGAGGGACCTTAAAACCCAGCCAGTTCTAACCCCCCTGCCATGGGCAGGGAGTCCTTCCTCTAGAGCATGTTGCTCCAAGCCTCGTCTTAGCAGTGCTGGGAAGATGAACTGAAAGTTTTGCAACTTGGTGAAGACTTTGGCAGCACAGAATGCTTTCATTTTTCTGGGGTGGCAGTTTTCTCCTTGCCTTCCTACTTTATCTGTCCCAGATATAGCAGGGGCAGGGTGTGGCACAGAGGCTGGTGGAGCAGCTCCCTGATATCCAGCAATGGGGTGTGAGCAGGCTCTGTGGTCAGCCCATCTCTTGTGGCAGTCTTCCCTCTTTTGCCAACAGCATTTCTAGTGCCATCTCAAGTTATCTCTTCCCTCTTTTGCCAACAGCATTTCTAGTGCCATCTCAAGTTATCTCTGTGTAGTTCCCTCCTCCAAGTGATCCCCCACGCTGCATGCACACATGGGATCACGGTGCTCCAATGGCCAAGGGATTATGGAGACTGCTTCTAATTCTGTGAAGGAAAATGCTGTTTGTAAGTGTAATTGAGAGGGTGGCTTTGGTGTTGATGACTCTAAGCTCATGTTTTAGATGTATCGTGTTTCACTTCTTTCAAAGCATTTAAGAGCTTACCAGAAAAATAAATGTCATTGCTCAATCTGTGAAGTATCAACAATGCAACTTACTGTGTCAGTTCCTTCCTTCCAAGACACAGTGGAAACAGATTTATTTTGCTTCCCTGGCCCCCACCTTTGGTGTTAATGGATACATGTGTGTATTTGTCTGTAAGTAAGGTGCATGTGTCCATGAACCTGCTAAGAGCGCATTCATCCACTCTCCAGATATTCCCGGTGAAACAAATATCTAGTCTTAGCTGTTCGTAGGAAATCTTAAATTTTGGCTTTGCTATGTATGTGCCTCTGTAATTTGCACAAGGACAGTCTGGCTCAGTGCAGCTGAACAGTCTGTAGAGCAGGTTTTTCCCCCCATCTTGATATTTATGATTAGCTGAGTCCTGATATTTGCACTTGAGTGTGTGGGAGCAGCTTAGATAACCCCCAACTTTTAGAGCTTTCTGCCCTCTACAAAACCATTGTCACTTCTGACTGTAAAAAAGGGGTAAGAGATTCTGAAAGAGGGTGGGTCTAAGTTAGATATTGGTAAGAAATTCTTCTCTGTGAGGCAGGGTGAGGCCCTGACACAGAGAAGCTGTGGCTGCCCTATCCTTGGAAGTGTCCAAGACCAGGCTGGGCTCGAAGCAACCTGGTCTGGTGCAAGGTGTCTATCCCCATGACAAGGGGTGGGACTAGATGAGCTTTAAGATCTCTTCCCACCCATACCACTCCAGGATTCTGTCTACTGAGGCTGTCCAAACTTCAGAGACCTATGTAAATCACTTGCAGTGGCTGCAGTTTGCAAGTATTAAACAGGGATTTAGGGACAAAAGGGCCAACTCCCTAAAATTTGATGCTGAATCTGCTGCTTGAAGATGATTTACAGATCTGAAAGTGAAGACGTCTTTGGCAAAGATCAGTAATGTCCCTGGTAAGGCATTTATTTCTCTCGAGGATTAATTTTAAAGTGGAAGAGCCCTGGTCTGGCCACATGTTTATCCCACCGTCAAGACCAGGTCCTGCCATACAGCTGAGCTCTGTGTACCCAGCACTCCGTGCCCCAGCACCACCCTCTCTGCTCTGTGTCCTCCTACAACTCTGTCATTACCTTCCTTAATGTAGGAGCAGTTTGCTGGCAAGCAAATCATCAGGTTTTGCACTCCACTTCCCTTTGGGAGGGTAACATTTGTGAACAGCAGGGAAGGTGAGAAGATAGAGCTCAAAGAGCTGTGCTACTGCTCCCCAGAGTGCCAAAAATAATACACTTTTTGCCTCAATACCTTGCTTTTTGTGAGCTCATTTTGTTGCACCTCTCACAGCATTCTGCAAATGTTAATTAATTACAGTCTCATTACATCTCTGTTGGATCCATATATTTATAGATGAAGAACTCTCCATCCCCAAGCACTCTGGAATCTCTTAATCACCTGAAGGCAAACAGCAGGCCTGAAGAGATGAGCTTTGCGGTGAAAATGCTGGAAATGAACACAAAGATGTTCCTATGAGCAAGGCTCTGGGTTAGGAATTCAGTTGAGATTTGATTCCTGCTTCTGCAAACCACATCACTTGAATCCTGATGTAAATGTCTTTTTGGAGAGGATGGTGATGCTCTGTCTCATCCCCTGTCCAAGTGCTGTGATGTGCTCTCCTCATGTGCTGTGGCACAAATTAAAAGAGATTCATTTAAACCACAGCTGAGACCGTAACTTCCCAGACCACTCGTTCATGCCAGGCACAACAGTCTGTATGAAAACATCCTTTTTCTCTCCATCTCTTGTTTTGCTCTTTGCACTGAAAGGTCTTTGGGATGAGAAGAGACCGTTCCTTATTCTGTGCTTGCACAACAGGGAAATAGTTTTGGGGTTTTTTTTCTCCATGACTCCATATGATGCTTTAATCTTCCAGGTCTGAGCACTGAAAGTGCAGAATACCAGTTGGAGAAGTTTTGGTTGATGGTGAGCAGCGAGGCAGGCAGAGGTAACAGCAGGATTATCTGGGTTGACTTTATGTCATCTCCTTGCCACGTGAGTTTTAATTCCCACATCAGCAGAGTTTGTTGAGCTGCACAGTGCAGCTGCATCTGCAAAGGACCGGCCCCCTCACAACTGTCAGGCTGGGCATCACTAGTGAATTTGGGAACAGGTTTAACACCCCTGGCTTTCCCACAGTAGTCAGGTGTGCTGGAAGTTAGCTGACCTGGTATTACTTTGATCCCCTCACTACCCAAGTGCTTGGATCATTACATGGACATATTTCTTCAGGCTCTGGAGAAGTCTCTGGAGAGACAGCAAGCTGGGAGATACTGGGATAAAGCCAGCAGCACACCTTGAGCAGATTTCCACCAGGCAGGGTGGTACCCAGGGCTAATGCAAGGACTGGGCAGAGCTGATGGTCTGGTCATCTGGTCATCTGAGGGACCTCACTGCCCTCACTTCCAGCTTGGTTCTCCTCCAGCACCAACAGGCCTCAGTGCAGATGCCCTGAGAGACATCACAGAGGAGCAATTAGCTCGCTTGAAATTTTCCACCATTAGGAACAATGGCTGGCTTAGTTCTCATCTGATTGAATTAATGATATTCTAACAAGTGACGTTTTTTTCCTTTTAAATTCTCTCATTTGGAAGGAATTGCTTGTCGTAAATTACACTTATAAAAATTAGGCTGGTGTTTTGTATTGTTTACAACAAGCACTTCAGGGTTATGGATGTTACTCATTGATTTATAATGTTTAATTCTTCTCCCTTTCTTTCCCCCTCCTTTGAGCTGTTCATAAATCAAGCAGCCTTGTCAAACCTGTGTCAACATTTCACTCAGCCTGCAAGTTGCAGGCAAGTTGGGACAGTGGATCTTACAGAGAAGGTTGACTCTTCTCCTTCACTGTCTCTCCCATTTTGATGAAACAATAAAAAGGTGAGGCTGGCACTTACCAGTTATTTCTGAGTCACTTTTCATTAGGTCTTTTTCAAACACTCCAGAGAACAATGTTGGAGGCAAGTGATCCAAACAACTCATGTTCCTGCTTGTGCACTTGTGGGTTAGGGCAGCAGCTGCAGTGGAATTACACTGGGAGGCTCGACAGGTGTCTGATGGTCCTGGACCAGATCCCAATGATGTCAGACAATCTTATCCTGGCATCCTCCTCTTCCCCACCAACCTGGGGTCATAATTTCAAAAGCCTGGGGAGATGGTTGGATTTTTTTTTAAGGGTTCTCCAAGAAGTGATGGGACTTTCAGGAGTGTCCAAAGTCAGGCTGAGTCCCTGGGGATTTGCAGGTGACCCAGAGCTGGTGCCTGGGTAAACCCCAAGAGAAGGAGAATTAAAGGGAATTAAAGGGGTTTCAGTGATCAACACAGAATCCTAGATTGCGGTGAGTGGGAAGGGGCCTCAAAGAGAATCTATTTCCAACCCCCAGCACTGCGGCTCAAACATGAGGGTTTCAACATTGTTCAAAGTGGTCTCTGGTGTAAGGGACTGACATCTGAGGGAAATTATTGGAAATTAGGGACTGAAGGTCCTCTGAGAGCCTCTGGCAGCAACTTGCTTAGTCATAGGATAAATTAGCTCCTTTGGAAAACTGGGAAGAAAACCTTCCTTTCCCCAAATATGCTGCTAAGAAACAGCAGAGGTCTGTCAAAGAATATCCAAAGATGTGAGTGTGTTGTAAAATTCCCTGAATCAGGTCATAACTGAGCATGTTCAGCCCTCTCCTCAGGTCAAATATCAGGGACCTGCTGCACCCTCAACATTGAACTGTCACTGTGAGATTTCCCAGAGTCTGACCTCCAAAAGTCAAAAGGTTGGTAGTGATGCTCCACAAAATCCATCCTACAGGACGAACACAGATGTTTCTACTGGGATTGAATGTAAAATGAACGACCACGTCAGCAGGGATGGGTGTCCCCCTATTTCCCCCACCCATCTGTGCTGTACCCACGACATCATCCGTGCTTTGGGAGGAGCAAGGCATCACATCTAACCCAACGTGCCTGCTGGATGCTTGTGTATGTTTGTGTGTGTGTGGATACCTGGGATAATTCCTGCCCACACCATGCTTACACCAGGCGATTTTACAAACCAGCCCCTTTGCTAAGCAGTAGGACTCACCCAGCTGTAATAACAAAAGTAAATAAATACATTTTAATGATCCAATGGTAATTAACAATGGTAATTAACAATGCTGAAATACAGATGTCTCCCTGAAGAGCTCACGAGGCGGCCGATTGCATAAGCTGCCCCATTATGTGGATATGAGTTGATTATTAAAAGAAAACATTTAGCTAATGCGGAACAGGATATTCATCTGCTATTACATAATGATAATAAGCAACTGGATCCAGGCAGAAATAGTCTTCCAGCCCTTACTGAATGCCGAGTGAAACACATTTATGGCCTCCACTGTGAAACAGTCCTCCTTGTTTTTCCAAGAAGAGGAGAGATCTTTCAAGAGATAATAAATAAAATAGACTCTAGTCGCTTTAACATGAAGCAAGATGAGTCCTCAGGATTAGTTTGGATTAGTCTGTTGCCAGTGGCATAGAGCTTTGGCACATGGCCATTTATTCACCTAGAAGACATACAGCTAATTGGAAAAGCACCTGTGAGGAGATGTAGCTCACCACCTGCACTTCGCTGAAATAAAATAAGCCTACATAATTGCCTGTATTACCTATTAATGTTATGAAATCACCCTGAGGCATTTTCAATATTATTATTATTATTATCATCTCCTCTCCCCCCTCTTCTTCCTGAAGCTTTTATGAATCAAACTTTGGTCTCTTGCAGTTTCCTTGGAAGTCCCAGGATTTTGCCACTGTATCAAGACCTCTGATTGACTTGCTTCTCCCTGCAGGGGAATCCTAGGAAATTAATCCTTCTTGATAGGGAGATGAAATAGTCTGACATTTACGTAATTCCTTTTTCTCATGGGACACAGCTTCCTCCTGGTCTCTACCTTTTACCACCAAAAATAGTCTGGTTGGGGTCTTTTGAGTGTTGTACTGGTTGTTGAGATATCCCAGAGGCTCATGATGATAAAATAACTCCTTGTTGGCTTTTTTGTTGACCCTGGCCAACAGCACAGGATGGTCTTTGCCCAGACACTGTTGGCAGAAGCTGTTGGGAGTTTGGTGTGCTTGGCTGGTTTGTGGGGTGGGCAGATTCCCTGCCTTGCAGTGAGTGCATTGGGAAACAGATTGGTCACATGTAGGAGAACCTGGTGCTGCACATTGCAAAATCTGTGTGTAACAAAGGGTGACAGCCAGGTGGTCACAGGGACTTCCATGCTTAGAACAGCTCTGCTCCTGTCAGTGCATTAAAAAACCACAGAGGAAAACCTGCTGCTGCATTTCTACGAGGGAAGTGAAGACAGAGCTGGGAAGACTCATAGAGAAGAGCCATCAGAAATTCCTCCTGTTTTATCTTTGCCTCCTGAAAACTTTGCCACAAAGTTGAGCCACAGGCTTAAATCAAACCATCTTAGTGTGTCTGCAAAAAACCAAACCAAAACAAACCAAACCAAAACCAAACCAAACAAAAAAACCCCAACAAAACTCAACAAAAAAACCCCAAAACAAAACAAATAAAAACAAAAACCAAAAAACCCAAACAGATGAAGAGTTTCAGGGCATTTCTTCAGCTTTTGCACATTCTGATTGGAGAGAAAGGAAACCTGAAGTTCCTGTGGTCAGAGACACTATGACAAAATGTGGGCCTGATTTCTAAAAATTCAGAAGCCTTGCTTGTTCCCAAGTTAGCCAAAGTGTTTAGCTTTGCTCCAGTCATGAAACCTTCATCCTCATGGGCTTCAACTTGACTGAGTAAACCCAGCTGTTCTTTGCCATTTCACATCAGAGGGAGGAAAGTGCCTAATTACTGTCCCTGGTTGTTAATTACTGCAGCTCTGTATCGATAATTACTGATGTTACTGCACAAATTATTGTGTACTTTTGGCCCAAAAATCATTAGCATCAGTGGGAGAATTGCTTTAGGCCTTTTTAGGGAGTGAAAAAGAGTATGAGACAGAAGCCTCCTGCTCATGGCATGGAGCATATAGACAGAGGATGGTGAGTTTGGCATGTGAAAGAGGATGCAGAGTGAAATTTTGGGTTGAAAACGTAACAGGTTTCTGCTGACAGCTGAGCTCTTTGAACCACTGAACTTGTTGAAGTAGCTACAGTGGGTGCCCAGAGAAGGAAATCTGATTTTTTTCCCTCTCTTACCTTGGGAAAAAAACGGTTTTCTTCAAATAAATTATTTATCTATGAACAGGGCAGCCCTGGCTGCGGAACATGGTTGATGTACTCTTGTCCCATGGGAAGGGATCAAACCAAGTCCCACCTGTTGGCTCACTGGTTGGACCAAGAGATGACCTTAGTGCACTTCTTTGAAGCTCAGAAAAGAACTCCAGTGGGGAAGAGCCTCCAAATCCACCAGGCACCAGGATAAAGGGTTATTGCCACATAGCCTGAGAAGTCCTAATGTGTGAGGGGTCCTCTGAGATGAATGGTGCTTGAGTGTGCTTGCTGGGGGTCTGTAGGGGATTGCTGTTCACCTCATCTTGTGCCCAAGCCACTGGCTTGTCTCTGCTGCTCATTCTCCTCTGGACAGGGCCATTCCTCGGAGATGCTTGGAAGTGCCCTTTTCCCCAGGCATGTGTGCACATGGCAAACTCCAGTTTGGACCTCATTAAAACATGCTACTTCTCATGTCCCTCCAGGTTTGCACTTTGTGGATTGCACCTAGATGTAGTACCCAACGACATCAAGAGGATCCCCAGGGGATCTGCCTTGCACAGCTAATCCTGTCTCAGATATGTGGGCAGGACTCAGAATCACAGAATGGTTTGGGTTGGAAGGGACATTAAAGCCTGACCAGTGTCACCCCCTTCCATCTGCAGGGTCACTTTCCACTAGCCCAGGCTGCTCCAAGCCCTGTCCAACCTGGCCTTGGACACTTCCAGAGATGGGGCAGCCACAGCTGCTCTGGGCACCCTGTGAACCACAACACAAAATGCTTGGCATAAGTCTGTAGAAGACACCAGTGGCATCTCAAAATACATCCAGACAGGAAATCAGAGATGATTAAGCTTTAGCAGTGCTGAATTACCAAGATTCAGTCTGAAGTAGACTGCAGGGAGCTCTTAGAGGCCTTTCCAGTGCCTTTAGGGGGGTTCCAAGAGAGATGGAGAGGGACTTGGGACCAGAGCCTGGAGTGCCAGGACAAGGGAGAATGGCTCTTCACTGACAGAGGGCAAGGGTAGATGGGATATTATGAAGGAATTCCTCCCTGTGAGAGTGGTGAGCGCAGGTTGCCCAGAGAAGTTGTGGCTGCCCCATCCCTGGAAGTCCCCAAGGCCAGGTTGGATGGGTCTGGGAGCAACCAGGTCTAGGAAGGAGTCCCTGACTATGACAGTGAGTTGAAACAAGACAATCTTGGAAGTCCCTTCCAATTCAAACCATTCTGAGATTCCAGGATTACCAGCAGGAAGGTGTCTGCAGCAAATCCATATAATTCAGTGTTTGCATCTCATCTGTGGGACAGTGAGGTACTCAAGGCCACCTTGCAGCCGACCTGCTAAATTACCATGGCTCTTCTCCATCTCTGATACTTGGATCTCACCTTGGGACAGATCCACAGCTACCACGAACTGACTTACACACACACAAGTTCAGCATGTCATACCAGGGAGACTAGAACCAACCACTGTAGGCTAAATATTCCATAACTCAACTCCCTGCCATTGTTGTGCTAGTCTTTTTCTTCCTGAAGCTCCTAAGTGTGTTGGCTCTCATTATTTTAATTGACTTCTGAAAAAAGAATGGTATCAAAACAGGAGCTCAGATTGTTGAAGTTTTGTGCAATGAGTGATTATTTTATATGTCGAGTTATAGGTACGTATAAACACTTTTTTTTTCTGCAAAGGGAGCAGTTCAATAAATAATTAATGTTTCCCAATCCTGTAGTTGTTTTTCTTGCTGTAAGAAATTAATTGGTTTTCCATCGTCTGTTTCCCTCTGACCTGGAGGTATCTGGCACGGCAGGAGTGCCCCTGCTTAAACATGCTCCTTATAAGCTTTGTCATGCCCATGGTGCAGAATCTGGGGGATAAACAAACTAATCAGAGATATTTGAGGCACCTCCAGGAAGATTTAGTCATCGTAACGCTTTACACCTATGCAGCATCCATCCGTCTGGGAATAATTAAGCCTCTCAAGCCCTGATGAGGTAAATGCTGTGCTCACTGCTGTGGTGGCTGGTAAACAGAGTCACAGAGAGGTTACATGGTTTGCCCCAGACCACACAGAAAGGCAAAATGGTTCTGAGGTAGAAAATGCTTTTGGCACCACCAGTTTACAAAAAGAAACTGAAATACGGAGGTGGATGAGGTGAAATTATTAAGAGATCCCAGACAAGCCTGCAATGAATTAAGGACTAGCTTCTGCTCTCTTGGCTGGTCATGCACCTATGACCTGACCCACTGCCTCCTCTCCTTCAGTGGGAAACCACCAGGGAGGATACATGGGCTCTGTGGGAGCACAGGCCCTGACCCCCTCCCAGGGGTTATCATGGTCAGTGTGCTCATGTCACACAAAAAATCCCCCTCACAAACCCTTGCTTGAACCTGGGGCCTATTTGCCCTTCACATTTTTAGCCCATTGCTGCTGAATTCAGTCCTGCATAATGGCAACTCATGCTAGACCCAGCAGCAGCAAGGAGCTCTGGCAGGAGGGTGGTGTTTGCTTATCAATAAGCACGTTTCATTTAATTTTTTAGAGAAAAAGGCATTTTGGGAGGAAAAAGGACTTCTTCTCACCACCTGTCAATTTTTTTTCAGTGCTTCAGGGCTGCTTTGGTCCCAGCCTGCTCCCCAAAGCATCTCTGGTCTCTATGCTGGTCCCCTTTGTAAACACTGTCATCCTTTTGATCTTCTGTATCTTTCACCTTTCAACCCTTTGTGACACAAATTTTGCAGGTTACGTGAGGGAAATGGGAAGCTCTTAAAGTCTCTCAGTGCTGTCTCTGACAGCCCTCAGGTGTTTGCTATAGGGTGACTTTGAGATATGCTTTCTCCTCACTTACTTTTCCTCTCAGCCATGGGCAGATGCTGAGCATTGCCTTCACTAGGTGGCATTCACAAATCATCCCCGGGCGCTCCTGCCCCTCTCCCAATAGCAATGCTTTGCCTGAAGCGTTTGCATGCCCTGGAGAATCCCCTGGGTGCAGGTCCTGAGAAGGAAGAGGAGGACAGGTTGCTGTAGCAATGATCTGCTGCCCCCGTTTAACAGGGAAAACCGTGGAACTGCAGGGAGAAACTAAGTACTGGAAAGCTGAAAAATGTGACATTTGCACCTAATAATTCATCTTCTGTCTGCTTTCCGTCAGCTGGAGAGTTAGTCTTGGGGTCTCCGATGTCACAGCCATCTCCATCTCCTGTGTCTGCCATCACTACTGTTGCTTTATCTGTGTCATGGAACTTAAAAATGGGACGAAAGGTTCTATTTCAGGCTCCTGTGGTCGTGCATTAGCTTGTGCTCTCACTCCCATTTCTTGTGGGAGACTGGAAGGCTGAGTTTGCTGCGGTGCCTGGGCTGAGGAAAGCAGTTCACTGTGCTTTGGCAGGGGGATTCACTGGTTGGCTGTGCATGGATTGAGCCTGACAGAGTTAATTGATGGGGAGACAAGAGCCAGTTCAGCCTAGGGGAGCCAGCAAGTACAAGCATTTTCCTAATATAAAGCTTTGTTTAATTACATCTGATGAAGGTTTTGGCGGGAACCACTGCTGCCATTGCATTTTCAGGAGCAAATTCTTTCCCTTTGGTTTGTAATCTGCTCACATCCCTACCAGCCAATCTTGTACAAACAGCCCCATGGGCTATACAATCAAATTGTAAAAGTGGGCTCACATGGCACAGCTGAAGTCTAAGCTGAAAGGGCAAGACAAGGAGGGCAGGGAGGTTACAAGGTAAAGATTCATGCTCCAGGTTGTCTCTGCATGTGTCCAGACTGAACCCTCACGGTTGTCTGGAGATCAGATCCAAAGTCCAGCACCTCTGAAACCCACAGATTAATCCAGCTGGTCCCAGGGTCCCCCAGCTCCACAGAAATCACAGAGTGGTCCAGTGTGGTGCTTTGTGTCACCCCACACAGCAAATTTTCATCAGCCTCATCCCTACAGCAGAGCTTCAGCCTGAGACATCTCTGTAAGCTGAAGCAGGAGGGGCTGAGTCTGGTTCAGAGCACAGATATGGTGCCAGAAACACAAACTGGTTCGGGTTGGAAGGAACCTTAAAGCTCATCATGTTCCAATCCTGCCATGGAGGGACACATTCCACTAGCCCAAGTTGCTCCCAGACCCATCCAACCTGGCTTGGACACTTACAGAGAATGCCCTTTTCCAGAGCAAAGAGACCAAGAGTATTTACAGTATTGGGCACCTGGGATGGGCCACTCCCCTCCTACAAACAGGGCACTCAGACAGCAGAGAAGCAGGTTTAGGCCAACAGGTTATAAACAATGGAGTTGCTTGGAACACCAGTTTATCACCAGTTTATAGGTATTTCTTGGCCAGCACAAGTTAGACAAGCTGAAAGTTTTTAACTCAAGAGTGCACAGATTATTTTTACCTAAGTACATTGACCCTCCCCAAATAACAGCAGACTTTGCAATCCAGCCAGCAGGAAATGGTTGAAATGGTCACACTGGTTTCACAGCCAGAGCTGTACAGAGCAGAGCGACGCAGAGTCCTGAAGCAGGTGCAAAGGAGAAATGCTTTATTGCAAAAAACAGGCCTTTCTAAACAGTTAGCCCATTATTAGTTACATTCCATTACAGTATAAAAAATCTAATTCACCCAACCACCATAAACCACAATGTGAGCATGTAATGGCTATGTAATTTCAATTTTATTCTACCTCTAATTCAGTTGAGTCACTTTCCTATAGTCCTTTTCTGTTTAGCCAAGGTCACAGGCCTGAGCCATGCTTTTACAAGGGTAACAAAGCCCTTATTTTATAAGGCTTTACCTATATGCAACAAGAAAAAAATGTAATTGGCATCAAGAACTTCTCGCGAAGCTCAGACCAGCAAGGAAAAATATTGATTCCTACATTAAGCCAAAAGCTTTGAATTAATCTATAGTAGCACATTTGAAGAGAACATTTTTCTGGAAACTGGCAGAAGTACCTTGTGCTACATGAACTCTTGATTACTGAATTACTTTGTCTTTTACCACTTACATCTTACTGCTACTCCTGCTCCAGTTTTTTGTCCTCAAGGGACTTGGATCATGATCCTGCATGTCATGAAGCACAAAGACAGCAGCATTTGCTAGTAAGAGCTGAGATCACAGCATCATTCCCCATGGGAAAACACATCTAGGAAATTTCACCTAGACACAGAATTCATAGGATCATCCCAGATATATTTATATGTTAAAACATAAGCAGAAATGACATAGGCTCACATAAATAACTACATTCTCTCATTACTCATACTTTGCCTTTGTATTTTTTTTTCACTTTTTATTTCTGTTTTACAATAGTAGCAGAGCAGAAGCAGTAAATCTACAGCGCCTCTTTCTAATTATATCTTGATTTAATTATTGCCCTTCTTTGTGTCTCCATCCTAATGAGGTTTTCAGGTTGTGACAGTTGATGATGAAGTGGCTGGAGAGGTGTTATCTGCTCTTTACTTGAACAAGAGCCATCCAAGCCAGAGACCAGAGAGGGCCCTTGATAGGGTGCAGCCTTGCTCTCTCTGCCTTGCACACACAAAACAATCCACATTATGAAACGCCTGTTGGAGAGGCAGATAAAAAATTTGAACAGCCACAGGGCACCCAGGTTGGTGGAAACATTAGATCATAGATTAATTTTTTTCCCCCCTCTCTCCCAAAATACACTCCGGCACTTTTCCAGCAATTATCAAAAGTCACATTTTATAGCAAGGGTGTCTTCTACAGCACAGTCCTCCAGATTCTCTTCCATTTGCTTTGTTCTCATCAGATTTCAAAACTTTTCTTTATTTATTTTTCTTACCATGGAATGGCTCTAGAGGCAAGGTCACTGATTTCCTTCCAGGCCCCCAGCCCAAATGAACACCCCTGAGATCAGTACATTCCTACCAGAACAAACTGTCCGTTCTGTAAGTGGTGTAGATACTTTGCTATGCTTGCTTGGGTCATGCTTTGGCCTCTGCCCCTTGGGACTTGCTTTCTGTTGGCATCTCAAAGAGTAAATAGCAAGTGGGGAGGAATTTCTCCATTTAAATAATTATTCCCTTGGAAAAGCCCAGACCCGATTAACAGTTATTGCAACAAAACTGTGGAATTCACCCATGGTGCGTGACCACACCAAGCAAAATCTATTGCAAATGCAGAGCAATGAGATTCCTTTCAGCCCAAACGCTGCCTGAACCAGGAGCTGTACTGAGCTTTATAATGCACTTCCAGTCTGGAAAGTGGGAGAAGTGAAGTGGTTTGACGGGGACTATGGGAATCAGTGGCAGAATTCAGGGGAAATCCACCAGTAATAGAGTTGGCAATGATCTCAGAGTTCACTTTGGGTGGCAGTGCAGAGTCAACAATCTTGTGTTGGTGCATAAGAGCAACAGTCTCATTTGTGGCTGCTCATAACTCGTTCCGTCCCTAATGACAGGGTGACATCATTCAGCTCGAGTATGAAATCACATTCATAGACCAAATACATCACTGGGTGTTTAGTTTCAGAACTTCTTCTAAAGTCCAGTGAAGATTTGGGGTCAGAGGCAACATAACCATCCTAGTTCTTATTTCTCAGCAACATCCCTGCTTTGTTTTCCTACTTTAATGACAGATCAAAGGAAAGAGGAAAGCTGCTTTTATAATACCTGCCACTGACTTCAGCATTGCACTATTTGCAGACCAGTTTAAGAATATGTCTAGCTATAAATATCCACTTCAGTCCCAATATTGACAATGTTTTGGCCAAATGATTTATTGCCAATTTATGAAGCACAGATGGAGAGCAGCCTTGAAACTCCACATAACTTACCTGCCCCATGTTTGACAATTTTGTCTATCCTATCCTTAAAACCCATCAACTGTTCAAATTCCATGTTTTCAAATATCTTCTGTTTCTTTATTATACTTAGATGCTTCTCAAAGTTCAGTCTGAACCTATTTGTTTCATTTTCACATATTTCTTACCCGACTTACTGAGAGTCAATAGAGGTTATTTCACTACTCCACTTAAACATTTTTTGCATGGCTTTAGTTAGCCCTCCCTCTGTAGCCCCCCTTTCTCAGCTGAGCAACACCATCTTACTCATTCTTCAGATGTCACCAATACTCTGTTGCACAAAATACACAGATGATTGTCCTCAATCCACACACTGAAATTTGTTTAAATCTAAGTCGATAATTGAGACTTGTTGGATCAATATCAGGCAATGATCTAATATATTGACTAGAGATGTCTATCTGGGTAGTAATGAGTTAGTCATTATACATGCAGGAATGACAGGGCATCTGTGGCCAGATCCAACCTGGGCTTACACCATCTTATCCAGATCATCCACATCCATGATTTGAGTTTCCTCTGAGCCCACAAGGACTCGCCCAGGGATGGGAGTAACCCAAAAATTGGTAAAAAGCTGCTGATGTCAAAGATGATCAGGGCAGTTTGAATTACCTAATTACCTCCTGTCCATCTACTGTCTACAAAGAGAGCCCAAGTCCTAGGGTTAAGCAGGGTAGCATGAACTTGGTGAGAACCATGGGATTTGTGAATGCTTTCACACCTAGCAAAAATCTTCCCCAAAAGTCCCTGGTCCTTCCATCCTTAGTCTGGGCTGAGCTAACTTCATTAAGAACCTTTGCAAGAAAGTTGTGTTGCATGCTTAAAACATCAAATCCAGGAGTTCAAAAGCTACAGGGGATCTTCTGCCACCTTAAGTAGTTGGTGAGACATGGGAATCTGAACACAACCCAAATAGCCTCAGATATACATGATGGGATTTAAGAGAAGGGAAAAAAAAAGATATTAGCACATAAAATATTAAGTCATTCATACTTTCTGCAATTAATTTATCTGTCATCAATAGACTCATAAACTATTTGACTTTATGACAGCTTGGAAAGAGAAGATGCCAACATTTCCTGCAGGTGTGCATCTGTTTGGGAAGACACCAGCAATTGTACGTGCAGGGAGAGAGGATGATAGAAGAGAAACAGAGGGGTTGTGAAATAAGATGAGAGTGAAAAGCTTGGCAAAAATGCTGGCTTGCTGCATTTGTCCTCCTTGGACATGGGAAGAAAAGGTTTGCAAAGCCCTGGCTTCAAGCTGTGTTACCAAAAGTAGGTCAAGACCCCCTTACTGTGCTTTTTTATTGATCTGGCTTCAGGAAATGAACATATAAAAAGAGCCCAGGGCACTACAGAAATGGTTCAGCACATTTCCTATATTCAGTGTTATACTTCAAATATTTATTAAGGGACAGACACCAGATGCTTGCACACTGCTGTGATGGTAAGTCAGACTAACTTCTTAGGATGTGAAACCTTTCTGGGTTTTGCACACTTGCTCTTTAGAGCTTCTCCCTTGGCACCTGTGGGGGTATCTCCATGTTGGCCCTGTTTTCTGGCCATGACCTACAAGGCTTTGGGGTTTGGGAGATTGGGAAATCGAGGCAGATTTGATGAGTCCTTGTAAAAGTCAAGCAGGGGTGGGTGAAATGGATGTTATAAAAACACTAGATAGTACTGTGACTGAGCTCCCTGCCTCCTACTAGGCTGAAAATATTCAACAATCAGAATATGCTGTTTTATGTGATTTCCAGGGTTTTCTCTGAGCCAGGGTGCAATGGCTTTGAGGGGATGGGAGATGAACATGGTCAGTGGCCTTGGGGTTTCTAAGTGCCTCCAGGTGAAACCCCTCTGTGGCAGCAGTTACTAAAATGTGAGTCAGCTACAGTCTGCCTTTCCTGCAAGAGCTGAAAAAAACCTGGCAGTTTCATCCCTTTCCAGAGTGAAAACTCTCCAGACAGGTAATGGAGGAGGGACACAAGTCTGCTCCTTTCCCTGCTTGTGCTTAGCTGGAATTCGTGTTTTCCAGATCTCAGTAAGCTGAAAGTTCCTATAAAGGTAATTCAGTGGCTTTGTAGGATATCTTGGGACAAAAGTTTCTTGACCTCCTTTTCTCCTTTTATTGAAGTTAAATAACTTCATTAATCAGAAAGGTTCTGGTCCCCACAGCTGGGTTCATGTACTTCCCTCATCCCCTGGACGGAAACTGTGAGGTTGTGGCAATTTTTCCTCTCTGGCAATTTTGGTTGAATAAAGCACCAGATAAACACCTGCTGATTTTTTTTCATACTTTTTTTTTTTTTTAAACAAAACTGGTGTTTGGATGAATCTGATCCTCAGAAAGATTGAAACAGTTCTGCTTTCAAATGGAGAAAAGCAATTCATTGCTCATTTGGTACAAGAGGGGGCAAAAGCAAAGCTATTACAGCCACAGAAAGGAGTAACTGGAAAAGTGGAAAAGTCCTGTCAAGAAGCACTGTCAAGAAGAAAAGTGGATAATGAGTCTCAAAGGCTAAGAAAAAACTAGTAGTGAGTAGTGTCTTGGCTGTCTTTTAGCAGAAAATGAAGGGGGAAGGTAAGAGGGTACCCTGCTGGAGTTTGGATTCCAGAATGGGGAGACAGGAAAAATCCACAGTGAGAAACAAAGAAATTAAATTTGGGCTTATGAAGTAATGAGGATGCTTCATTTCTACTGAAGCTCAAGCAAAGCTAAGGGTGCTTTAAAGTGAAAACTTCAAATAATTTCAGTCTGTGTGGTGTTTTGACAAGGGCCTAGATTGTCAGGACAAGGAGGAATAGTTTTACACCAAAGAGAGTAAGTTGAATTTGAGAAAGAAATCCTTCCCTGTGAGGGTGCTGAGGCCCTGGCACCGGTTGCCCAGAGAAGCTGTGGCTGCCCCATCCCTGGAAGTGTCTAAGGCCAGGATGAACAGGGCTTGGAGCAACCTGGGCTAGAGAAAGGTGTCCCTGCCCACGGTCCCTTCCAACACAAACTATTCCACAAACCTCTCCCATTTGTATCAGCCATAGAAACCTGCAGGGAACTAGTGCCTCCTTCAGTCACCTCAGCTCTAGCAGCACATCCCACCCTCATAAAGGAATTCAATAAAAATGCGGGCAAAGGGGGAAAAGTGAGGAACCAACATAAGGAATTTCACTCCACAAATAGGGAAAGATCTTGAACATGCCACTGGCGTGTTGCTGCAGACAGCTTAAGCCGAGAGAAAATTCTTTGGCAGTGACATCAATTCAGCAGTAAGTAATGCATTTTCTAGGGCTGAGATTCAATTTAAGGTCTCTCCAGTGAATGGAATGATTGAATGGTACTTGAAAAAAAAAATCCAACAGATGAGACTTAATAATAAGCTATTGTCAGCCATAATTTAAAAGTGGAGGGTTTTACCCTCTTTTTCCATTGAAAAGTGATTTATGCACTGAAGTCTGCTAGAAGTGCCTTGAACTTGGTTTTCTCTAGAAATCAACCCCATCCACCAAACACAGAAGTTGACAAGCATGGGTTTAGTGCTGGATGACTCATCCAAGGCTCTGAGGATCTTGAGCCCCTCCACACTAACCCTTTCTACTTACAAGCTGAGACCCAGCAGAAGCTGCAGATTCACTAAACACCAAGAAAAGGGACAATTTGGGGACAATGTGGCACAGAATATTCCTTCTTTTCTTTTTTTTTTTTTTTTTTAACTCTGCAGTTTTCAGATATCAGCGTTTTACAACCTCCCTAAACCAAAATCTGCCTGCAGAGCTCTGGGTTTAATAACCTCCAGAATTTGTCACATTTTTTTCCCTCTACAATAAAAAAAAAAAAAGTAGAAATTGCTATAATTTTACAGGGAGCGCTCACTGCCTATGAATTAAAAACTAGCCTGAATAAAGCTCTGGTGAAAAGGCAGTAAAAAATAGTTTCATATAACCAAGGCAAGGGCTTGAAAGTTTATTTTGTTGCTGAGTGACTGGAGTTAGGCAAAACCAATCCCCAAAGGCCTTCTTGCTGGTGATGCAGCTCTGAGAATTGCCAAGTACATACCCAACAGAGGACTACTTTTCTAAAAATAGTGATTAGGTCATTAACTCTATCCCCCTGTCTTGGTCCAAATGAGTCTGGAGTGGTAGGAAAGGATGAGGGGATGTCACTGAGCACTTCTCACAGTTCTGTCCTCTTGTCTCCTGTAGATGAGGGCTTGGAGGGAACCTGCTGTGACCTGTTGACACCATAATATCCTCATCATTAAATATGGTGTGGTTTAGACAAAGGGGGGGAAATGGGGAGAACCTCAGATTTGGGTTGTTTTGGGGTGAATAGGTGTATACTGTGCTACGTGTGTGACCAGAATCTGCCTGTGGCTGGGAAATGGAGTTTCATCTCACTGCTGTTTGAAAATGAGCTCTTTAATCAGAATTGGTCATCTTTACTGCATCAAAGGTGGGGAGAGAGAGAGGTTAAGCCAGCAGCACATCCTGGGTCTGTCTGGCCATGGTGAGTTCATCCCTGGTGATGCTCAGTGGGTTTCACTCCTCTGGGTATCTGCTGGTGGATTGAGATGCGTTTGTAATGGATTCAAATATTTTGAGGTGGTCTGCAGGTGGATTGAGAGTGGGCACAAGGTGTGCTACAGGCTTTCCCTGGGCAATCCCCAATTGTACAGTGACATCTCTGTGCCACTTGATCTCTGAGCCATGTAAGACCCCAGCTACTGAAGGCTTCTGACCTTGCAAACTGTGCCTGAAAAATCCATAATCTTGGTCCAAGACAGAATGAGAAGTCTTTCAGACAGGTTTAGGAGGGCCTGATTCAGAGCCAATTCAGCCTCTGCCTTTGGAGAGGGTAATGTAAGGTACAGCTGGAATGATCTCTCCCAGACATGATCCTTCAGGCTGAGGCTGGAGCACTCCCGTGGGACAGGACATAGAAGCAGTTTCCATAGCTGAGCTGCAACCCGCTCCCAAGGTGCCTTATCTTCATCTCTCCCTGTATCTATTCACATGCAATCAAAGCAGAGGGGTTAGGGATTCAACCTGCTCTGACTTACCCTGGGGGAAGCAACAGCTGGGTGTAGAGTGTTTGTTTTGGGTGTTTGTGCCATGGCAGAGAAAGAGGAGGCTTCAATGTGAAGTGAATGCGAAGTAAAGCACAACCAAGCTTCATGTCAGGGCTCAGCTTTGCTTGACAAGTAATCTCTAATCCTTCCTCGCCTTGCTGGTGGCTGCTATGAACACTGTAAGTGGAAATTCTTGCAAAAATTATAATGCTACTGCCAGGATTAGATCAAAATAAAATAGGAAAATCCCATTTAGGAATCAACTACCACTTGTTAATTTATCTCGTTGCCATGGACCCCATTTTTCCTGCCTTGTGCTTCAACAACGTAAGTATCCTGGGTTTTGGAATAGTTTGGATAAAAATGGGGTGGGATGAGGGAAGAAATTTGCTTTAAAAGTAAATCAAAGGCTCCGACGTGTTCTTGGCTGGTCAAATTCAAGATGAGGGTTTTAGGCTTCCCGTGGGACCTCCCTCTCACAGCTTCTCCCTAATCCTCTGGAAATCGCCTGTTACCTACAGCTGTTGGGTCACCAGATGAACTATTTGTTCAATTATTCTTGGTCGTGCCGGCCCAGGCTGCAAAGCTGCCGGCTCCAGCCCTCGGGCCACTTCACTCGGCTCCGGAGGAGCCCAGCCCGTTTGAAGGCCTCGCCTCGGTGGTGGCCGCGGCAGCGTCCCCAGTGCCGCCCCCGCCTCCATTTTCATCTGAGACGCCCCCAGAGCGCCGGGCTGCGAGGGCGGCTCCGCTGTCGGAGCGCCACAGTGAGAAAATAATTCCAAATGAAAGAGAAGATTAGCAGAGGCTGTTGAGACAAATGCTGCCGAAATGGTTTCTGGAGCGCCGGCGGCCCCTTCTAACAGGAGCGATCGGCTGCAGCTGCCGTCCCTGTGGCGATGCGGAGAAACGCGGGTCCCGCTGGGATCCCGGACTGAAAGCCTAAAACCTGGCAAACCACAGCTCAGGGGGATGAGATGACGGACCGGGGCCGCCTCACGTCATACAAATGGACTGGTAATTAACACAGTTTTTTTCCCATCATTGTCTGCCCCTTCTGCCTCCATCCCCCAGTCAGAAGTGTTCAAACCCGCCTAATAAATGGATCACAGCTGCTGAAAGATGGCTCTTGCTTGGCTCTGGGAATCCTCTGAGCTCGCATTGCAGGGGATCTGAGTCTTCAGCCTGTCTGAGATGTCATGAAGTTCCTAAGTGGTTTGTACTGGCTTCAAGAAAAGCCCCATTTCAGTCTGCCAAACTTCCACCTATTAAACCAAATGGTTAGGACAGCACATCAGAGTTATCCAGAATTTCTGGGTATACAGGACATGCAGGAAAAACCTTCATGGCCTTTAGATGAGACCTGAAATAGTTGACTAGTCATGAAAGGACAGGAGATGTCTTTGGGAAGCCATTCCTGGTGGGTGCGAGGCTGAAGGCCTCACACACGTCTGCCTGTGCATGGAGTATTTGAAGGGACAAGAAGAGCTGCTCTACATTAAGCTGTTCAACTCCTGGGGTGCTTGACTTGGAGGGTAAATTCACTTCAATGGCCAAGGCAGTGGTGCCACATAGTAAATAGAAAGGTCACAGGGAAGGATATGTTGCTGAAGATCTCTGGAAAGCTAAATGTGGGAAGCATGCAGGCAATGGGTTTTAGTGGCTTGCAGAGAAGTGATGGAAAATAGGGAGCTGGGTGATAGATCTGGAAGAGTTGCCCCAGCTGAGCATCTCCTTTTCAGCAGGCTGATGCCCCATCCCAGGAAGCACCCCAGTTTGGATGTGGCCTTGAGCAACCTGGAAGATGTCTCTGTCCAGGGCAGGGGAGGGGAATTGGATGATCTTTAAGACCCCTTCCAAAGCAATCATTCTGTGGTTCTGTGATTGAGCTCTCAGCAACCATGCTGACCCTGGGGGAGGACAGTCCTTCTCACATGAAGGCAGAACAGCAGAATAAGAAGAGGCCAAGATGATAGAATCCTTGTCTTCTCAGCCATCCAGCCCTTTGCTAACCAGAGGGAATGGCAGGCTGATAATACTCTTATCAATACTCTACATTAGAGGCCACATCGAAGTTTTCTCTCTATTCCTGGAGCTATGGAGAAGCTCTGCCAAAGGCATGGCCAAAGCTTGGTTATCCTGTGGGATTGAGTTGTTAGTGTTCCTCTCTTCTTCCAGACTCTGAGCTTTGCCCTGGTGAGAAGAAGTGTCACCTGTGTCACTGTCAGAAGTGGTACAGGACAAGGAGAAATGCTTTGATGAGATGGGCTTCCCTTTGAGTTCATAGAATCCTAAAATGAATGGTTCTTGTTCCATCCACCTCCCCTGAGGAGGGACACCTTCCATTATCCCAGGTTGCTCCAAGTCCCATCCAACCTGGTGTTGAACACTTCCAGGGGTGGAGTAGCCACAGCTTCTGTGGGCGACCTATGACAGGGGCTAGGGCCTCAGTACCCTCACAGAAAAGAATTTCTTCCTAATAGCCAATCTGTCTCCTCTCTTTCAGTTTGAAGCACATACATCTCTGTCTCCCCCAGCTGGGACTTGCGGCACCGGAGCAGAGGCACTGCAGCACTCCCTGCTTTGCTTCCCCCCTCTCCAGTTTCTGAAGTCAAAAGAAATGTACAACCTCACCAGGTCTGCATCCCCCTCCCAGCCCCCCTCTTACTTCCCTCCACGTCCCACCTCTTCTCCCTCCATCACTCCCAGGTCTCTTCAGCTGCTCCCCACATCTCCTGAGTCCCACCAATTGCTCTTGAAACATATCAAATGCTCTTGAAACGTATCAAAACGCCATTAGCCGGTCTCGGGCCAACCTGGCTCCTTTCCCCAGCCAAGTGGCCAGGCCAGGACAGGCTGGCGCTGGCACATCCCCGCCTGGCACTTTGAAGCGCACTCCCGCGCTCGGCTGGGACAGCTGGGGCGTGCCACAATCCCCTCGGCCCTTTGGGCTAAGCCAGGCGTTTTAAAATAGTTCCCCCTCCCCTGCCTGGCTGTGACAACTGCACAATTATTTAATTATTTCAGGCGCTGTTTATGGACCCGCGGCGTAACCGGAACCCGCGGAGGAGGAATGGAGCTGAAGGGGGAGAAGGCAGCAACCCTAAGTGGGTTTCACCCTAATTAGCAGCCCCCTTGTTTCTCACCGGGTGCTGGAAAACTCATCCATGCACATAAAATCTGCAGCATCAAAGAGATCCGTGGTGAAAATTGGCAATTTGTCAAAATCCTTGTTTTTTAAAGGATGGCTTGAACCCTTTACATTTGTTTCAGGGTTCCCCAAAAGGCAGTTCTACCTCCTTTCTGGAGAAGAGATGCTGCCAGGTGGGTCAGGAATTGTCTTGAGTAATGCCTCTTCTTGTGCCTCAGTTTTGCCATTGGCAAAACAGGGATGTGATGTCTGGTATGACCCCTGTGAAATGGGGGAAGGACCTGGAACAGAGCTGGTCTTCCTGAAACCAATGCAGCAGCCCAGCTGCTGCCCAAGAGCCTTTCGAGAGGGAGGAATAAAGTGACACAAGGAGCTTCTCACATCTGGAGCGGGGCTCCCCACCAACCCCAAAATAGGGTTGCAGCCCTTCCACCACTCCCCCCAGGCCTTCACCCTTGCACCCCACAGCATCTCTCTGTGATAGAGTGGGATCCTTTCTGTGAGCCCTCAGCACCACCTAGTGTTCCTGAGTATTCCCTGGGTTCCGTTCTGGTCACAGTATGAAAACTGGTCCCCAAGCATGGCGCTGCAACTCACATCTTTACATCGGCAAGGAACCCTTCCAACCCCCAATTCTCACCTCTCTTCAGCCATTTAACAACACAAATCCCAGTGCAAGCTCTCAGGTGTGAAGGCTGCTCCCAAAAACTTCAGCACCTGCTTCCCAAAGCATCCTCCTCTGTGGCGATGAATTTACAGGGAAGGCTGGATTGCTTTGACATTAAAAATTGCTTCTGCAGAGAGTGTGGGAGATGCTGGTTTGCAGCACATCAAAGCTGTATTTCCATTGCTTAAAGGTCAATAAATGCCAGGTTTTGAACTTGCTCTTCTTCCCTGACCCTAGATATGGTTTCTCATGGTATTTTTTTGTGGTCATTCAACTTTTAGGATTGGAAATTAAATAAAAGGTAGCAGAAGTTATAAATGTTTGCTTGGGAAGGATAGTTTGGGCAGGAGTGGTAGAGAGGAGAAAAGGGAGGAAGATTGTAAAGATGATGACTACAAGGAAGAAAAACAATTAAATGTCAGTCTGAATGACACTTCCCAATTCTAATGTCAAAAGCTAAGGGCTCAGTGTTAACATGTCAAAGTGATTAACTGATTTTCTCTCTTCTCAGATGAAACTACCCACGACATCAGAACCTTCTGGTCACTCACAGCTTCACATCCCCAATAATCTCACCGTCACTCAGAGACACTTCTTCCAGCTCCAGGTGTTGAAGATACACAAATTTCTTCCCCCATATTCTTCTTGCTTTGTTAGGTGATCTGGGTATGGGTAGCAAGGCCAAGCCTGGCCGGGGAGGTGATATTCCTCCCTCTGCCACCAAGATGTGCCCTTGCTCCATCACTGCTGAATGGCAGCTGGATGGAGGGGAAAATCCCCAAATCAAACCTCCCAGATGAGGATTTAATTTTGCCTGGCTCCCAGGGACAATGTTGATGGCACAGCCCTGAGGACTTCCCAGCTCCCCTGCACCTCTCCTCCATGTGAGGTGTTTTAGGGGAGCATTTCCTTGCCTTCCCACTTATTTTTATTTTTTTTACTGCTCATCAGCTATGAGTTATTTCTTTTTCCTGTTAAAATTTTCTGCAGAATTTGGCCACTTTGTGCTTCCTTTTGGGTGCTGTTGTTTTCATCTTCAGCCTTCACCACCTCTCCCTGAACCTCCCTCTCTGTTTCCTGTCACAGTTTTCTCATGCTCTTTTCTTTCTCTTCTTCTCCTTTTGTCTGGCTGCACAAATTTCCTTTTCTGTCTCTTATTAATGCTTTTGCTGTGTTCAAGCATGCTGCAGTTCTGGCCTCCAGCTGGGACTGATGCAGTTGGAATCACATCAGGGCTAACTCCTCCTTGCTTTTATTTAATTCTCACCTGTTCTTACCCAGCTGGGGTCTTGGATCTTTACATGGGATGTGTAACAGAAACACTTCTGGGGTTTGTCTTTGCTTATGTCACCTTTCATTGCCCCATTCTGCCCCAAAGCAGTCTCTTTTCCTCCTGGCTGTGCACAGATGCCATTTGCTCTCTGCAGCTGCAGATGTGCCATACTGGATTTATTAATCTCCTCCTTCTCCCATCTGGCAAAGTCCTTCCTTGACCTCCTTGCATGGGAACCGGGCATTTGAGACAATTAGGTCACATTTTGGGTAGAGTCTGGTGGGTCCTTTGTCATCTACCTGGGGCACTTTCCACTCCCCATCTTTCTGTATGTGGGGACTGAAGCTGCCCACAGAGAGGAATAATTTTAGGTAATGGTTCTGTGGAGCAGCTGCAGATCTCTGCCCCTTCCCCTGTTGCAAGGTACTTCAGCATCACTGGAAATCTGGATTGCACACAATGGGTGGCACTCAGGTGACACACAACACTGAGATGGGAGGATGCCGTGAAGGCGCATTCCCTGGGTACCAGGAAGGCTTAGGAAGGTGCCACCAGGAGGTGGCTCACTTAGAAACAGAAGCATCCTAAATACAAAACCTTTTGCCTCTGCATTACACAAGCAGGTTTTGTGGGTGCAGGAGGAGGGGAAGGAAAACGAGATATCATAATTTTGCTTGGGAGATACATCGATATTGCAGCAAGGGATGAGGCAAATATCTGTGTCTGGCCAATGTGCCAGCTTGCTTTCCCATTTTCCTGCCTTTTAAAATTGCAGGCAGCCTGTGCAGCTCCTCTCTCCGGATATGTGGCCACATGGCAAGTAACTCCTTCAACCATCCCCTCTGCCAGCACAGGAAAATGAGGAAACTAATTTCCTGGCTCTGACACTCCATCATTTCTCCCATTTCTCAGAGCTGTTAGTTCTGAGCTCCTACAGCATGCTCCAGCCTGCCTCCCAGGCTGCATCCATGGAGACTGCAAGAATTGTCTAACCTTACAGAATACTGAGATGATTCCCAGAGAAGCAAACTCCTGTTTTCTTGGTCATTCCCAGCTTAGCATGTGGATGTGAAAAGACTGCCAGGGTGTTATTTACTGCCAGATCTCCTGTGGATATATTTTGGAGTTGTAGCTCTGTGTGAGATAAGCAGGGAGAAAATAGACATCGGGAGGTGGAAAATTAGGGATGGGCATGACACAAAAGAGCTTTTTTGAGGCCTCAAAATTTCTAAAATAGGAATTCTGAAATTTTTTTCAGGACCGATTTAATGGGAAGGCAATAAGATTTAGAAAAGCTGCTGATCAGGACTGGTTTTTACGCTGGATGTGCTGACCAGAATTCCCACCTCCAGTGGTAGCCCAGCACCTGTGGATGGTGAGAGCCTGAACTGGACACGGGTTTGAAGAATTTACAGCCTTTGCATGCTGTTGCAAGGCTGTCTAAGGAACTGTGAAGGTTTTAAGAGTGGCTGAGCTCTAGGAAGTTATGGGTTTGGAGATGACATCAGGTTTTGATGTGTCTTATCAAGAAATGATTGTTTGAGACCTCTTGGAAATGAGACATTCTGCTAGGGTTCTGAGTAACCCCAGATCAGGGAGGGTCTTTACTACAATAAATACACCCAGAGAGGTTATTTGTTTCCTCAGAGTAAGATCCAATCCCCTACACACCTGTGATTTTGTTCTGCAAATATTTGAAGGTGCAAATTTCCTGGTAGCCAAGAAACACCAACATGACTCAGCAGAGCTTTGGGTGGGAACAAATTCCCATTTCAGAGTCAGGTTTAACTAAAGGTTTAATTTTTAGCTGAACTCAGCCTTTCTTATATAACAGCTACAGCAACTTCATCACTCATGACCAAGACTTTTCCAAGGCCTTTTTGGGGGCATTTCATTTGCATTTTTGGACATCTCCTGGGGATTTTTTAATGAACTTGTAGCAACTCCCAAGCTAAATAATTGTTCATTTTTCTCAGGCCCTCTGTCTACACAGTTGTTTTCCTTCCATTTATTCCTCAGCCTCAGTTTTGGGGGTAGTTTTCTGGGGGTAAATCCTTCTATGTGCCTGGAGCAGGGTGAGTTTAAACTCCTTGATTAATTCTGATTTATTCTTGGGTTTGTGGGACACAAAATGTCATCAGGCTCTTGGGACATTTGTGAAACAATTTAATGAAGAGACAAGAAATACCTGCAGCTTGGCTTTTGCCTCTGGAAAATTTGAATTATCCCACATGAAAAACCCAGAGGGTTTGGGTATCCAACCCCACCACTGATAAAGGAGAGGATGATTGTGGGATGTTTCCTCCCTTCCAGCAGAAATTACCTCTCTGGGAGGGGAGAAAGGATGGAATCATTGATAATTCTTTATTATTTAAGAACTTCTCTGTTTAAACAACACTATGGGACCAGGAGAGGGAATAGATTTGATGTTATTATATCACTATTTCAATAAATCAAAATAGTAATTTAATAATAAAAGAAAAAGACAAGTTTGGCAGACAGCTCTTCTAAACCTCAAGTCAATTATAAATCAGGGTGGATATTTAAAACATTAAAATCTGGCTTTTTACTACAAATTCCCTGTGGCAGGTGTAGTTGCTCTCAGTGCTGTAGGTAGCTGCACTGCTCCCTAAAAGTGAAAAAAACAGGGCTCGAGTACAGAAGGTCCTGTCAGAGCATCCTTTACAAACAGCCATAATAACGCTGCCCTCCCTCCCAAGGGTGTCAGGGGGGTTAATTATTTAACATTTGTAAAGTACTTGCAGAACTGGAAATGAAAGTGGAAAGTATTATTAAGGATAAACTCAGTTTTATAGGAGGCCTGGTCAGAAAATTGCATTTGGATTTGAAATATGGGTTATGAATGGAGATCCTATGAGGGGCATCCATCAAATCTGGGAAGCATAGAAAATGGAAAATGCAATGCTTTGAAGGAGTTAATCCAGTTAATAATTAATGCAGTGTTTTTGGGCATGAGGGGTGCAGGCACCTGGGAATGGGGAGGTAATGCCCCTCACACCTCCCCTGTATCCCACCCTGCATGAGGTGGGTAATGGGGAGCGCTGATGGAAGGAAATTCAATCATTGTACAAAATCTGAGAAAATATCTGGAGGGGGAAAGTCTTGAGATAGCCAGAATTCAGCAAATCATGGATTACTTTTGTGGGGGAAAGCTGCAAATTAAAGCGGCTGGTGCGGCCAGGAATGGGGGATTTCTGTGTCCAGGGTCACCTTTCCCTCCCAGCTGGGGACTGGGAGGCAGGGAGGAGGCAGGTGAGGCGGGTGCCACAGGCAGGGGAGGAGCACAGATCACCTGGGAGCAGGTGAGCACCGGGATCACCAGCACAGGTAAGGCTCTGCTGGCACAGGGAGGGGAGAGGTCACCCCACACCATGGGATGAGAAGGGACCCTCTGTCTGCCCTTT
This sequence comes from Sialia sialis, assembly GCA_009812075.1. Lineage (NCBI taxonomy): Eukaryota > Metazoa > Chordata > Aves > Passeriformes > Turdidae > Sialia > Sialia sialis. The sequence continues at coordinate 6,969,369 of VRYO01001477.1, forward strand.
ATGGACCCCTCAATTTGGCATCCAAACTCCACAGGGAGTGAAGAGAGGGGTCAGGGTGGATAAAGCACTGCTTCCCTCGGGAAAACAAATTTGGGAGAGATTTCAGTGTCCTCAGCCCACCGGGTGTCCCCCTGCTCTGAGGTACCTGGGGAGGGGCTCAGAGGGAATTGGCTGCTGTCCCTGCTGGGCTGGGAGGCAATGGGACAGCCCAGCAAACACGCAGCAACGTTTTTCAAGGAGGAAGTTGAAAAATAAACATGGTATGTGGGGCCCCAAAGCAGGCAGAGGTGAGAGCAGGTCAGCCTGGAGGCAGCAGAGCCCTAAAACCCCCTCACCCCTCTGCAATGAGCGCTTGCTGGCTCCCTGCTCCACTCCCAGCCAAATTAAATGGAAACCCCTCTGCTTCACAGCCAAACCGAAATTGCTGCTGCGTGCACTGAACCAAAAACTCCTTCCTCACCTTCCTCTGCCCACAGAAATGCTTAGAAAAGTCACTTCTAATGCCCAAAACCTCACTGATTGGATTTGTAGAGTCCCAGGATAGTTTGGGTCGGAAGGGACTTTAAAGCTCATCTCGTGGCACCTCCCTTGCTGTGGGCAGGGTCACCTTTGCTGCAGGGGAAGATTTTTTTCTTTCCTTTCTTTCCTTTCTTTCTCTTTCTTTCTCTTTCTTTCTCTTTCTTTTTCTTCCATGCTTCCTAGCAGCTTCTCATTAGAAAGCTATCAGCCCATCACCTTGGCAGCACAGGGTGCAACAGCCGAAGCTCCAGGTACTTGTGGAGAGGGATGTTGAGGACCACAGCTCTGGGGTACCCAGGGACAAGCTGTGATACTCAGCAGGCTTAGGGTTATGTGTCCTATGGATATTTTGTATATATATATTGCAATGGAAATGGGTTTAATCCTTTGTCTTGAATAGTTTTCCTTGCGGGATGTTGAAGACACACAGGCTTAACCTGTGTCACATTCTGGGGCAGTTGGGACAATTTGAGGATAAACATTCATCTCCTCTTTGGAAAATGCCCAGAGAAGTTGTGGAATCCAGCAAAGTTGTGGCTTTCCCACCCCTGGAAGAGTTCAAGGCCAGATTGGATGGGACTTGGAGCAACCTGGTTTAGTGGAAGGTGTCCCTGCCCATGGCAGGGGGTGGAACTATACTATCTTGAAATTCCCTCCAAACCAAACTGTTCTGTGATTCTAGGATTCTATAAATACTGATTTTTATGGCATTTTTGATGGTGATAATGCTGGCTTTGAGTTTGTTTTGGGTTGATACCTGTGAGGAGTTATTGGAGTCAGGGCTGCCCCATCACACATTATGGAGTAAGAGAGGCAGTTTAGGGCACAGGTGGCATTCACTGCTTTAGAAAGCAAGTCTCTACCAATCTCTTTACCACCATATAGAGGCAAAGAAAAATGGCTTTTGAGATGGTAAAGTGCATTTCCCCCAGCAGATAATTTTAAAGTCAGACCTCACTGTCTTAAAACCATAAATAAATAAATGCAGGTCACAAGAGAAGGAATGACAATGTGCCCATTCTGAGCCTCTGTAATTAGGCTTCGGCTAATTTATTTTATTCCTCAGCTTTTTTTACTGGGATGTAGCTTCTTGCTGCTTCCCTGATGATACAACTTAGAGCAAGGATAGGGATGGGGGCTTATAAAACAGGAGACAAATGGAAGCAGCATAAGGAAGAGGAAGCAGAGAGCTGTAAAACCTCTCCAACACTAGTTTTTATATGTGTCTCTTTCCAGGTGGATCCATTGCATCTATTAAATAGCCCTCTAGTCCAGCATGCTGAATTTAAAGCTTTCATCCCTGCTTGAACTTGGACGTTGAACTTTCCCATTTCAGGGGGATAGATTATCTTGGTTTGTGCTCTCTGTCTGCAGCCACTGTATAAGCTCCTGCAGCACCTGATGGTCCTTCAGGTACTTCCTGACAACTGAGCCTAATAGTTTCCAATGATGATGATGATAATTTTTTAACCTAAGTTCAAACCACTTAAGGATCCTTTAGAGGCAGAAATGTTGCTGTCCTGCTTTTGCTGCTTTTGCAGCTGCAGCTGAGTTCACCAGTATAAAGAAGATGATTGCTCAGTGTCACTGTTAACGCTCCCTGGTGTGGACAGAGACATAGGGAAAAGAGAACTCAACAATAATGGGATGAAATGGTTCAGAGTGGAGTTTTTGCCTGACATTAATGCATTAGGGATCCAGCTCCTGCAGGAGCTAATGGAAGTGCTGCTATGATTATAAGTGCCTCTGCGGACAAATAAGACAATGCTGGTAATGAGTGAGGCAGCTCGGGATACAGGAGAGCTTATCACTGTCAGTGACGCCTCTCCTGATACCTTTTGGGTGTCTCCTGCCATCCCTCTGTCCTCAGAGGCAGGGATATCTCACCTCTTGTCTGGACCACTACCATCCCCAGCTGACGCTGGGTTTTGGCGTGTGGGGTTATGTTGTATTCAGGGAAGCACACACAGGACATGCAGGACAGGGAAGGGGCTGACTGAGGATGGTTTTATGAGCATGGCGCCTCAGCCACTGTCAGTGTGTAGGTCTGGGTTTGATTTGCTCCTTCAGCTGCAGATTCAACACAAGAGCCCCTCTGGAAAGCTGGAAATAGCTTCTTTATTTCCAGACACACATCTCAGTGGCATTCCCCCTCTCAGCCTGAGCTCAGCCTGAGTGGTTTTTTTTGCAAGTCAAGACATTTCTCCTCTTCCCCAAGTCAGGCTTTCCCTGGGGACCATCCCTGTCACGCACAGATGCTCCGAAAGCCAATCACAGGTGAGCTTTGGTGTGTCTGAACTGCCTGATTCTCACAGGTTGAAGGGCAAAGTTAATTGTAGGGGTGATGACTGTCAGCTCTTCCCACTGGTGAACTTTAGACTGTAATTTCCTAGCTGGGGAAAGTGGAAGTAGTGCCCTGACTGAGGGCAATGGACTTAAAAGAACCTAAAAACAAACAAACAAACAAACAAACCCCAAACCTCTGGAAACCAAATGACACATTTGAAATAGTAAACCCAAATTTTTGGCTAAAAAGAGAGATTGTGGCTGCCAGGGTAGTGAGACAAAGGAGGGGAAAGTCTAAATTGGGCTCTCAGGCTCTTTACCATCCTCCAGATGCCTCCCCAGGTGGTTGGGTGCATTAGCTATAAACCAGGAAGAAACCACCTCCTCTGGGAAGTGATAAGAGCAAATGAAACAGTAAATCATTAAGCAGACACAGTGTGGGGTACCATAATAAACAGGGGCAAAGAGCACAGATGACAAACCAGCGGGGACATGGGGGACGTGTTGCCAAACATGGCTGGGTGATGAGGGAAAGGACAAAGTCACCTTCAGCAGGGATGCTGTGGCCACCAACAGCAGCACCCACTGGACCTTCAGCTTGTTCTTTTCCCTGCTGATTGTAAGCATGTCTCATTTCCTTTGGAGCTACAAGGATAAACAAGAGATGTTTGCCTCAGGGCACAAACATAACTGTGGTTAGTTTTTTTTCCCCTGTGCTCACCCACTGCATGTTTTCAGAGGAGGAAGAGAAGCAGGAGAAATAGTTTTGCTGGTCACATGTCCCAGGTGAGCCATGTGTTCCCTGCTATCACGCAGGGATGGAGACCAGCAATCCCAGAGAGTCTCCATCACCCCCTGAGCTCAACCCAGATCACATAAACACTGTAAGGTGGCTGTGCATACCCCATTTAGCTGATCTTTTAATTGTGATTGATCAGTGTGTCCTTCAGGTCATTCCAGTTTGATTGCATCAATCTCCGGTAGAAAACCATCAGGCCCCACTTTATATCAGCCTTTAATATGCAACTGCAAGAGCTATCATATATTTGACTGTATCTTGCTGTGGTCATGTTATAATTGTAGCATTAATACAACTGCTATCGTTCTTGTTGTGGTATTCTGGGATGGATTTGGTTCAGCTTCCAGTTATTACCCTGATATTTTGCCATCCCTCCTTGTACCTAATCTAAATTTCCCCTCTTTCAGTTTAAAGCCATTGCCCTCATTTCATGTATATGATAAGACTCTCTACTCACCCAGAAAATACAGACTTTTCAGCCCATTCCATGGCTTGGGAATATTGCTCCCTTAATCACAGGGAAACAGGTGGAGGCTCCCACTCCCCAGTTGCCCCTTTGAAAGGACTACAGAGATGATTGTATTAACCCACTGGACTGTGCCAGCCCTGCTGGTAAACAGCATCTTGCTTTGATTACCCAATGCACCCATTGTCAATAAATCTTTCCTTTCAAGTCATGAAATAAAGCAGAACCCTGCAGTGCTAGTAGTGACCTGCGAAGCTGTCAGTCCATACCATGCCCTTTCCATGCACAGTTTTTCCACTCTTGGATTAAATCCCCCCTAAATTCATCTTCATGAACCTACTGGGATAGCTCAGAGGTGAAGACAGGGTGGAAACCAGCCTGGTGGCACTGCAGGGACATCGGCCCTGTGTGCTGCCATGTGTGGCTGTGTGTATCAGAGTGATGTTTGCACACAGAACCAATGTTTGCTTAGTTCGAGCTGTTGGATTAGCTGTTTAGTTAAACCAGCTTAGATCAAGCAGGTTGGTTGCAGGGATTTAGGAGATTAGTTTTAACCCAGTGGATTTTCCTGCTCAGGGACAGACTCCTGTGGGAGATGGTATCTGCACCACCCATGGACTTCAAGGGATGAAACAAGATGTGCCTGGGACAAACCAACCGGAAATCAGATAATAATAAAGCCAAAGAAACAGCTCCCATTTTCCAAGGCTGACAGCATCAACACATGTTTAAACCCACATGCAAATTATCCCTTGTGCAACAGCAGAATTCTATTTTCAGCAAGTGGGGACTGAAGCTCCAAATGCTGCTGGGGAAGGCACTTTCAGGATAATCAGGCTGTCTGGGATGGGAAGGTCAGATTCAGCTCCATGTGGAGGGACAGCATGCACTCTGAAAGGGAGACAGTTTTTTCCCAGTGTTAAGTGTGGATTGACACAGAGAAGTTAATAAACAGAGAAGGAAGTCCTGGACACCAGAAGCACAGCCTTTGTTATCAATTAAAACATTCCTAATGGCCCAGCCTGACACCACCTCACACCGAGGCAGCCCTCAAACATACGGTCGAGCCCACATGAAAGTGCTGATAAGTTCTCAACCTAATTAAGCAAACAGCAAACAGGAGCTGGCTGGGTTTAATTGCTGTAATTCTCTCAGGAAATGGGTCCCCCAGCATCCTACAAACCATGTGTGTGTGCGCTCTGGCACAGATGCTCCAGCAGCTTGGTGCAAGTCCTGATTTAGGGATGCTCAAGAGAGGGAAGAAGGAGTGAGCAGGTCAGGATGCAGGGAGTGACTTGATTTGTTTGCCCAAACCCACAATGTTTTGTTTCCAGCAGTTTTTGGGGTATTTTGAAGGTATGTTTTTAACAAAAAAAAAAAAAAAGAATTTTTAACAAAATGCTTTGGTTTGTGGAATAGATACAGGATATTTTTCACCTATTTTTCACTTCTTCCATGGCCTGAAATAATTCCAGAGATTTTAAAAATTTTGGACTTCTGTGGCTGTTCATGGAGCTGTTTACCCCTAGACATTTCTGTTTTCCTTGTGTATTATCTCTCCTACCTGGTCCCAAAAAGGCTACCCTGCCCACAGCAGATCCTTAAACTCATACTTGCAGAAAAGCAAGAAAAGCAAGACCTACTGCTGAGAGGATCCTTGGAATTAAAGGTTCAGGCTGGGATGTGTCAGACATTGCAGCAGATTTGGGGCCTTTTTGAAACAGCTGTGGCTTTTTTAGACATTTCCTAATCTTGGGACAAGGATCTCAGAGAGGTCCCAGGGGTTCCCAGTGCCCCTTCCTATTCCCATGTGATTGGTCAAGCCTACTCCAGTCCTCCCTGAAAAGGAAATCCTCTTTTCTCCCAGTGTTATTCCAAATAACTTGTGTAAATTGAATAATGACATTGTTTTTCTTTGCCTTGTAGTCAGAGGAGTTTGACAGGATGGCGAATTTTAAGGGTCACGCACTTCCAGGCAGCTTCTTCCTGCTCTTTGGGCTCTGGTGGTCAGTGAAATACCCACTGCAGTATCTCAGCCAGAAACTAAATAAGAAATCCCACAGGAGTCATTATTTCCAGCGTGTAGATGCCATTGAAGGGGGAATCAAAATCCTCTTTTCTCTAATAGGTAAGGGTTATATTTCACTTGCTATGCCAGTATTCACCTAGCCTGCAGTGATGACTGTACAGGAGCCCTGACTCCAGCGCAAGTGGTCTAGATGTGGAAGGATCAGAGAATCTTTAATGCTGATAAAGACCTCTTAGATCATTAAGTCCAACCCCTACCCACTATCACCAGGTTCCACCATTAAACCATGAACCTGAGTACCACATCAACATGTTTTTGGACACTTCCAAGTATGGTGATTCCAGCACTCCACTGGGCAGCCTGGAGGCATTCTTGACTTGATCTCTGGTGTAGTTTGATGTGGAAAAGCAAGTCTCATACCCCTTCCCAAAGCCAAGTTGCCATTAAACACAGGCCTGATTTTTTCCATCCAGTCTTTTCTCCCTAATGCAAACTGACCAGCTCTTGCTTCAGGACCCGCAGCAGCAAAGAGTAATCTCAACCATTGCAAACGAACCCCTATGGTCCTGTGGACCAGAGAAGATTAATGAGTGAGGTTTATTTCTGAAAGGTACTCCTTACCAAGGCTATTGGCATGGACACCAAGAAGAGAAGGATGAGAAGGAGATAACCAGGAAAGAAAACTGCAGCTGGAAAAAGCATTTTTAGAAAAGTTTTGGGAAAAACAGAGGTGGAGATGCTTTTGCACCAATGAATGTTACGTTGATTTATTGTAACCAATGAACAAAATATAAACTTTGTAGAGAGTATAAAAGACAGGCAGCTGTTGTAATAAAGGAACTATCAGCCTTCTGAAATGCATTCGTATGTCATGCCTGCCTCAGCAACAACAAACCCCCAGAAACTCCATGCTCTTGGGTGTCCTGCAGGGATGCTGGCGGAGCAGTTTGTACCCGATGGTCCTCACCTGTACCTGTACAGCGGGGAGAGGCACGACTGGGTGAAGCTGATGAACTGGCAGCACAGCACCATGTACCTGTTCTACGGCCTCTCTGGGATGGTGGATGTCCTCACCTGTATGTCCCAGGTGGTGCCACAGGGTCTGGATCGCCTTATGTTGTCCGTGGCCGTGTTTGTTGAAGGTTAGTAGAAGAGGGTGCTTAATCTGGGGAAGGATATTGGGAACCAAGTCAGAGAAGGAATCAAATTTGCCTGACCAAGATATGGCTCCAGATGCCTCTGGAGATAGGACACGTTGTAGGGGATATGTTATGGCAGGCTGGGATGGAATGAGATGGGAAATACAGTCACAGATAGGTCCTGGTTTGGGATTTCTGGGGCTACTGTGGTGCAAAGCAGCAGAATGAGGTTCCTTGGTATGATAAATGGCTGGTGGACTCTGCATTCCTCTGCCATCAACAGACTGTTCTCCCACCCCATGTTCCCCCTGAGAGCCATTAATTGCACTGCAGGCATCATTAGCCTCATCTGCTTGCATGGCACGTGGCAATTTGAAGTGATTTATTTTGGCTTCAGCACATCATGAATATCATTCTGTCCTCAGTCTGCCTTGCAAGTCACCAGCCGGGATTCCAGACACCTCTTGGATCATAGAATCATATAAAGACTTGGCTTGGAAGGAAGTTTAAAGATCATCTAGTTCCAGCACTCTCTCATGGGAAAAGAAGGTCTCGTTTATACAGAGCCCTCCTTAATGAAGACACAGCTCCTGTTACTTTTCCTTTCCCGATTACAGCAGTTTTTGAGGCAGAGTAGCAGAGGCAGCTCCACATGCACAGTTTAGCATGTGAGACCAATAAATCTATCATTTACACCTCCCAAAAAATTGTGAAGTTAAGCAATAGGAAAGAAAGACACAACAGAAGCCTGGCTAGAAGGGAAGGGTTGTCTGAAGAGGTGATGGCACAGATGTGGGAAGAAATATACCCTGTCCTTGGTCACTGTATTGCTCAGACCCCCTTGCCCCAAGGTTGGGCATCCCATCCTTCCAGGATGCTGGGATTCTAGGAGGCCTAGAGGATGGTGCTATGTGGAGTCCTTTCTTTCCATGATGGCCTGTCTCAATTTGCCATCCAGGCAGGTGATTTACTCAACTCTGTGGCCACAGCTGTTGCTGTTAATGCTGCTCTAATCAGGGCTGATATTTTGGCAGGTTGTCTCTTCTATTACCACGTCCTTCACCGCCCCATGCTGGATCAGCACATCCACTCCCTTCTGCTCATCGCCATCTTCGCTGGGGCTTGCAGCATCCTGCTGGAGGTTTTCCTGCATGACAACATCGTCCTGGAGATGTTCCGAGCCAGCATGACCATCGTCCAGGGAACATGGTTCTGGCAGGTCCGTTCCGCCTTCCCAGAGCAAAGAAGTAAAGGGAAAAGAGGGGAGCAATCACATGTACATCATGTATCAATCACACACCTCCCAAGGATTATTTTGCCAGGCTCATTTCATAAATAGTTCATAACCCAGAATGAAAATTTACTTATCAGAGGTCATCTCTGATGGCTGCTCCTTCTGCAAGAGCTGATTGTTTTGGCTTATTGCTTCCCCAGGGGGGACAAGCGAAAGCAAGTGAGCAACACTTCGCAGTACCTAACAACCAAGTAGTAATTGCTTAATGTGTCTAATGCTCCCTGTAGCTCTCCCTCTGGTTTAGTGGAAAGATACAAACTCCACCAGCAATAAAACAACTGAGTTAAAATACATCCAGCTGCTTGCTTTGGTAGGAGTTGGGGAAGCAAAGAAATCAGTTGGAGATAATTGTTCTCAAAACTAAGCTGTTAAAAAAAAAATCCCAAACAAATAAATAAAGAAACCAAACCAACCAACCAAAACAAAACCACTTTGTTTTTTTGAAAAAGAACTCTTCTCTTTTTCAAGGCTGCACTAACTCAAACCAGCCTTCATTCAGAGGTAGAAAAACTGGGCAGAGCTTGTAAAATACTAAATCTGGAGTTTTTAAAGGATGGCTTGGTGTTTGGAATGCTGAGGGACAATTTTGTCTGGATATTGAACAGAAAAAGAGATATCTTGGGCACAGATTGGCTTTGTGTGGTCTCTCATTGTAAAGATGGACTTCACTCTCTCAGCAAAAACCTCTATCCAGGTCAGGACTCAGGTTCCTTGGTCACAAAATGAATAAAGGTAACTCTCTTTGAAGGTGATGACACTCCGTCACAGGTTGTTTAAAGTCCCTTCCAACCCAAACCATTCTGGGATTCGATAATTTTTTTTCCCAACATAATTGTTCCACCAACTTCTTGTACTACCCAGATCGGTGTTGTGCTGTTCCAGCCATGGGGAGGTCCAGTGTGGGATGAGAATGACCACAGCAACATCATGTTCCTCACGATGTGCTTCTTCTGGCACTGGGCAGCTTCTGTGGTCATCCTGAGTGTGAATTACACCCTCGTTTACTGGTAAGGCTGGGAAAGGAACTGGGGCAGGTCTGGGGTAGGCAGGCAGGGTAGGATGTCTGTAGTGAGACAGATGAAACACAGCTCTTCCTGCAGTACAAAATCACAGCTGAATAAGCAGTCCCAGACTACAGCAGGTTTTAGGGCAAGGTATTTGTTGAGTGCACAGAATGCAAAACAGTGTCAGTGAGAGACATGGGCATTAAACGGGGACAAGTCAAACAACTGTGTCCCTAGAGGCACTCCTGGAAGTCACACTGATTATTTTCCTCTGCACTGAGTGCTGAAGTCAAACTTTAATTTGATAAAGACATCAAAGCATTACTAGTATCCCCCTGACACGTCATCCCCTGCCTTGCAAGGACTTCAAAGGCCATTGAAGATCACTGAATTCTTCAAGGTACAAAAGCTAAGACATTACCAGACCCCAGTTTGGCTTTTCCAAGGGGATAGGAAGATTATCCCACTTTGAGGGACCCTCTGAGGGATCTTCTGTGAGCTGCAGAATGGATAGTTCCATCCATGCCATCAAATAGACTTTAAACAGAACAAAAACCACTCAATCCCCCTTCAACAGCATTTTTTGGACCTCTAGAATGAGAGTTCTGGTGAGTGGCATTAGCTGGGATTTTTTTCTAATAATGACTTATTGCTCCTGTGCTACAGCTGTCTTCAGAGGTTCAGGAGAGGCAGTGGAGAGCCCTACATCAGCCTAGGGGTCCGGCAGCAGAAGTGTGACAGCAGCTCCCAAGCTGCCTTCTTGAACGGCTCTGATGAAGAGTGAGGAGGGTGCAAACTCCTGCTTCAAACCCATGAACAGTCCTTTTTCCAGAAGAAACAAATCTCATGAAATATTTTTGTTTTGGAAGAGTGAGAGATGCCCCTGTGGTGTTGCTGGGAGGAAGCACACAGGGGTGGCTGCCCTCCATCCATACCCAAATATCTCTGGTTCAGACACGGGGAGAGCTTGAAGTGATTTTTAGCAACAAAACAAAAAATGGAAATTCAACATGACAAGACTACTTCATCCTATGGGTTCCTCTATGTGTTCTCATAGGGATGGAGGGCATCCTTTGGCCAGCTGACTTTTCCAAGAGCCTGGAGGCTTTGACCTGCCATGATTGAAGTCAGGGAAATCTCCAGGCTGGGGTCATGCACATCTGGAGCAAGGCATGCCCCCAAGGAGGACAAGTAACAGAGTGATTAATGTGAGATTATGGCAATTTTTGCAACACCAGGGCTTGATTGTACACAAAACAAATGTTATTACTGAAGCTTTGAAGTAAAGACGGGCTTTGTTAATTGTTTTCACACTCACTTAAAGGCTAAGAGAGTAAATAAATGTGAAATAAAAATTCCCACTGAGCTGCTAGACTTAAATTATATAAATTATAGAGTGTGTAATAATAGTTTCGAAAATTCCATCCTTCAAACCTGCAAAGCCTGAAGGACTGTAAGAACTGTAAGATACATGGCTGTACAGTAGAGATTCACGAAAATGTCCCAGTTTTCCACCAAAAATAAACCCCTCAGCTTGAAAAGCAAGATGAAACAGGCACATGGTTTGTTTTTAGGCTGCCTTTACTAACTAATTTCTTCCAAGAAGTGACTGGAATTGCCACCTGCTAGACAGGAGGAAAATATGCTAATGGAATGAGGATTTATATATATATATATGTGTGTGTGTATATATGTATATATATATACATCTATATATATGAATAAATAAACTAACCAACACCACAAGGTAAATTGCCATTGTTCATGTCTCAAACCCCAGAGCTGGAAGGATGCTCTGCACTGAGATCTTCTCTCTGCTGTGCAGTGGGGGATGGATGGCAGGAGCTTTTTGTGATCCTGTTCATGACTGCACAGAAAAGCAGCTTCTGGCAGGTCCAAGAGAAGGCAAAGCACATTCTTTAACCCTTTTCCCCTTGTGCAAAGAGCCAGTCACAGACTACAGAGACTGCAGCCTGGATTTTATTGCTAATAATTGTTAATAACAGTGCTATAAAGAATAGCTTTCCTTGAATGCCAGTTTTCCTGTATGTACCCTGGTAAGCTGTTTATTTTGCAAGGCTGGATACTGGGAGGTGCAAACAGACTGGGCACGATGAGAATGAAGCAGCAGAGCTGCATCTCTGTAAATCCATCTCATAAATTCATGACTGGGTCTCATGAGTGGTAGCCATTGAACATGAGGAGTATTTTGTAGGTATCTTTTTTTCTGCCAAGGCAGAATAGTTTTTCCAAACATCACAAATTCCTCTGGCTGCTGTGGGAAGACATAACCCATTCTGCAGATGCCATCTGCTAATGGCAGAGACCCACTCCCCACCGTGAGGAAGGGGACAAATCGTGTTAGAGGGAGTGCCGCATGAGAGGGATGGGTTCATTGAAGAGCAAAAAGGCCTTGTTTGATGCTCTGAATTATTTCTGGTCTTTTGTGAATTATTTTCTTTTAGGAAATAGCCCAAGCATCGCTATTCCCATTAAACAGCCAGGGGAGGGCAGCAGCTGCATTTGGAGTGGGAATGGATCCAAGCTGGATACAGTCATATTCCTCCTTCCCACCCACAAAAGCCAGAGGGTTTTTCCATTCCAGGGCATACAAATGACATCTGACTTCGGTTTTTAAAAGCACTCCTTGCTTTTGGAAGTGGAATAGGGTTTATTTAATTCTTCACAGCTCTTAATCAAGTTGCCATCTCCATTTCCCACTCCTTTCTTTAGTGCCTGTCACTGTATGGCAACAAAACACCTTTTCCCTCCACAGCACCTGGTGTCTGGAATAGTTTCTGTTTTGCCTCATTAACTCCCTGCTCCCACAAACACTCCAGGACTGTCAGCAAAGCACTCACTAATTTGTTTTCCAGCTCTGGAGCACATTCTTGTCCAAGGTATGAAGGTCAGCAAACAAGGAGAGATCCAGCCTGTGATTAAGGAAGAAAATAGAGTTTGGGTTCATTTCTGCATAAGAATTCATGATTTTAATTTCAACTAAAACCAGTTTGTAAATAGTTTAGGTACCCAAACAAGGTATGAAGGTGTCTGAATCAGTGGTACAGAGATGATTTATTATGTGAGGTGCAACGGTAAGCCATCGTTACATTTATTTCATGAGTAGTGGATGAGTGAGTCCTAGATGAAGACTGGCTTTTGAAACAACATTAATATAAAACAGTTTCTCTGGATCATGTTTTTCAGCATACAGTGTTTGGACTTGATGATCTTGGAGGTTTTCTCCAGCCTAAACCATTCTATGCTTCTATGAATTGAGTTAAAGTGTCTCTGTACTGGACCTGGCCATGCAGCTGGAGTGGGCTGGGGGTGTGTTTGTACCCATATCCACACTGATTTTAAAAAGAGCAGGATGCCCTTGTGTAGCCTGAGGTTCGATTTTGTCACTTGGGTGTCCTGCTTATCCATGGCTGGAAGGAGCTGCTGATCCCACCCTTCCTTACAAAGGAGCCCAGACAACACCCCCAAAGCAGCCAAAGGTCCTGGCAGCTGCTCTTCCTGCAGCTGGAAAGACAAACCCTTCATTTCATCAGGACCACAGCCCATCCACGAGCCACTCATTCCTCAGAGATAGGATCTCCCATTGCCAGCCCACACTGCCACTTCTACATGAGGCTGAAATGAAGGTGTAGCAACAGAACAAGCCCTGCCTCTGCTTTTACCACCTGCTTTACCTCCTGTTGCCTGTTTATGAAATCTGGTGTTAGCATTCATAATAATAATAGTACTTTGCACTTCCCATACAACCATCCATCTGCAGCACTCAAGCTGCTGGCAAACCTTTAATTAGATTGTGCCTCCTACCACCCCCAGGAAGGTGACAAACATTATCACATTTTTTCATTAGCACTGGGGCTGATGATGAACCTTCAGGGAGAAGATGTTGCAGTTACAGCTGAGAGAAAAAGAAAAAAAACAAAAATATGAAATCAAATTCAAATCAGGGTTTAGCATGAGGAGCTGGAGGGGTCAGACACAGCTCTGCCACCCTCAGTCTTTTCCTAGGAGTAAGAAAGGGTATATTCCCTAAGGAGCTGAAATGGAATCACTTGTGCTCACAGTGATTTTAGCACACACAGAGTGTTGGTGACCTGCTAGGGGATTTTGGGGGATTTGCTATCTTATCTCCCAACCACCTGTCAGAGTTAATTCCTCATTTTTCCCATGGGGATGGTTTAAAATAAACCACCTTTTCTCAAGGCACTGAAAACTTTTTTTCACTGTCTGCACCCGAAGTTGTGCTTTTTATAGAAGCTTTCTCTCTGGCCTTTACTCTTTACTGGCCCTTTATGGAAAAAGCCACATTGATCCTTTATGTAGATATTTTCCAGCTGGGCCTTGTTTCCTTCCTTCACTCTCCAGTTGATACACTCCCACCTACTTCTCCCCACTTTCTCCAAGGGCTTGATTCCTACTGCTTGGGACGCAGCTTCTTGCCCTTTCTTATCCTGAGGTAGTGGTTTGTAGAGGTGAGTGATTACAAAAAGGAAAATTGAACTGAAAGAGGTCCCCTTTCAGTAGGTGGTACTGCTGCTTTTTTTCTCAGAAAAAAGTATGGGTTTTGTCCTGCATTATTTTCAGGGGGAGGTCCACAAGGAAGAGCTCCTATGAGGGTTATATTTCTCCCTATGCTTGGATTTAATGTTGTAAGCTTAGCTAAGTTCCTAAGCTAAAGCTTTGGTGAAACTGGATTTGTGGAAGCTCCTTTGCTGCTGTGGGCTTCCCAGAACCCTTTTGCAGGTGTTCTCATCCCTGTTCCACTCATCTTAGGCACTGTTGGAAGTGAGCAGTGATGGCTGTATGGTACAGCCTCTTGTTTTCCTTCCTTCCTCCCACTTGATATGAAAATAATGGGAATAAAAGGCTCCTGGCTATGGTGGCTTTTCTGGCTGTGCTGGACCACAGCCCATCACCCTGGGGAGGCTGCTGTGCTTCTGTGCTGCTCCAGCCTTGGGTTTCTGTGGGGTGATGGCTCACATGCAGGGCTGGTCCTGCAGGCTTCCTCGGGGTGCCTTTGGCAACATGAGTGAGAGAAATACACAACTTCCATGGGGAACTGCTGGTTTGGGAAGGTGGCTGTCCCAGGATCAGGGGCTTGGGCAGTGCTGTGGGGTGATGCTGAATGTTTCTGCACCATCATCCCAATACTAGAATATGGGGACACTTGGGTGGCCTTAGGTATTTATTTGCCTGAAGCACTTGCCCTGCTCATCACTGCAGCCACCTTCGAGGTGGCTTGTGTCTGTGATTGCTTGGCAAAAGGCAGTGTTGTGTATCAGAGAGGAAAAGGAGTGGAAACAGGCTGCTGTGGTTGCCTGTCCATCTTTTGGGGGAGAGAGGGCCATGGGCACCCACTTCTCAGCTGCTGTGGGCTTGTAAATCTCCCAAAGACTCTGCTCTGGTTTGTGAGCTGCTGGCCTGAAATCTCCTGTCCTCAGGCAAATTTTATAAGATTGGACCCCCTAAAAGTGTTATCATGTCCCTGGCAACCCGGTTCACAGATTTCCAGCAGAGCCCTGTCAGACCTTGCTGCTGCCTTATCTCTGCTTGGCTCTTTCCTCAGTCATCCCCAAACCCGTCTTAACAGCTGAATATACATGGTTGCCATGGGAACAGGAATTGACTGCTTATCCTGATTTTTGTGGCAAACTCCAGGAGAGTTGTTGGCTGGTTTTTTAATAGCAGACAGGAGGTGGCCCAGGTTGTGAAAGGTGGTTGACTCAGGGTGCTTGGAACTGGCCCACGGGATGTTCAGCTCCAAACATCCTGTCTGAGGGACACCTCCCTGTGGTGGCTTCTCCCTTTATCTGCCTCTTCTGAGTAATAACCTCCTTGCTGACACACCTCAAGAGGGAGAAGGACAGGCGGGAGTCACAGGTAAATTCTTCTATCCATACATTTGTGAACAGCTGTGCCATGGGATAGATGTGGGCAGAATATCCATAAGAGACAAAGGTTCTGTGTGATGACACCTGTGGGTGAGGCTGGTAGAAGTGTTGCTGATGGTGTGAGAAATCTCTGGCTTTAGCCTTTTTTTAAGGGGGTTATTGTGTTTTGGAGCTGCACCATAGCAGAGGATGGGAGTTCTTCAGCCTGAAGAGGAGAAAGCTCTGGGGAGCCTTAGAGCCCCTTCCAGTGAATAGAGGGGCCCCAGGAGAACTGGAAAGGGACTTCTGGAGTGTCAGAACAAGGAGAATGGCTTCTCACTGACAGAGGGCAGGTTAGATGGGCTATTAGGAGTAAGGGTGAGGGTGGGGAGGCCCTGGCACAGGGTGCCCAAAGAAGCTGCAGCTGCCCCTGGATCCCTGGAAGTGTCCACGGATGGAGGAGGATTCACAAAGGGAAGACCCTCCCAAACGTCTGCAGCCAGTGATGATCTTGCTCTCTACACACAAGTTGGTTGTCCTGGAATGCTGATGGGTGCTTGTAGGAAACGCTGCACTATCCAGAGGGACAGCAGCAATCACCTCCACTACAGCAGATGGGATCAAAATCATGGATGGTGATGGATCTGGACCTGCCAATGGCTCTGGGGAGAGCCTGGAAGTTGGACAGGAATCCTGCCCTTCACAAGCCAAGCCTGAGGAGGCTGTAAGCAGTCAGGCAAGGCTCTAGAAAGACAGCAAGGCAGCTCCCAGATGGCGATTGAATCGGAGCATCACAGCCTGGAGGCTGTGGAGGGAGAAGGGCAGCTCAGGTAATAACTTCTGACTGCAGCCATATTTCAAGTGCTCTGACAGACAGAGCAGGTCCCAGGAGGAATAAATCACCTGGTGTCTCTGCTTTTTCCTGGCTGCCACTTGGAGCGTTTTCTGCATGTGTGGGCTCCAAAGCTGGAGTGGGGAAAGCCAGTGGGTTGGGGTGTCAGGGTTGAGCTTGTTGGGTTGGGCTGGTCAAGGGGCTCTGTGAATATGGGGAGTTGTTCTTCTGTGCTTCATATACATGAACTGTGCAAGTGGACTGTTGCTTGGGAATGTCTGTTTTTTCTGCAGAATAGTGGCTGTTTTATAAAAGGAGGCGAGATGCTTTTTTCTTTTGGATTTTTTTTGGTTTTGGGTTTTTTTCTTTGGTGATTGAGTGTGTTACATGCAAGCTTCTGCTTGTCTGATGGTAGTTTGGGACATCTCTGCTACAAGAAGGATGCCCCAGGACATGGCTGGACTCTTGGAAAGGTTCAAGGCTAGATTGGATGGTGCTTAGAGCAACCTGGTCTGGTGAAACATGTCCCTGCCCATGGCAGGAAGTGGGAATGAGATGAACTCTTAGGTCCCTTCTACCCCAAACCATTCTGGAGTCTATGGTGGCTGTTGAAGGGCTGTTTCCAGTTGCAAAAAACAAAGGAGACTTGTTACACCTCCCCAAAGTCTTGCTGAATTGGGCTGTAGAGGGGTTGCGAAGCAAGAGGGTCCCTGGCGTTGCAAGAAAGAGAGAGGCTGCTCTGCTGGGGAGAGGGATGGTCAGGGTAGGACATTCCAGGACTGTGCTGAAACAGCAGGTTGAGTCCGCTGCTAACTCAGGCCAAGTGGAAGATGGTGAGTGGATGTGGGGTGATCCCCGGGTTAATCCCAGATGCTGGCATGACTTGGAGCAGTCTCTGGAGCTGCAGGTGGGACACATTTGTCATTTCTGGGCTCTGGGATGTCCCTGCTCTCTTTCTCTCCTCCACTTCATCATGTCAAATTAATGCTCCTGACATGTCTCTTGATGAGGTAATGCTCCAACTTCATGCTGTTGCCCTTGCAGTCACAAGTAGGACAATAGTAAAATTTGGTTATATATCATGCAGTTGTGCTGTGCTTAAATGTACTTTATTGCTAATCGCTTTGGAGGTAGATGTGGAAAGTGTCCCGGCCAGGATAGCCAGGGTATAAACAAGAATGATGTGGGTTCTCCTGGGGCATCCGCCACCTCACCCTGATCATGCACCCAAAAGAGAGCAGAGAGCTATCCCCTCCAGCTCCTGGATGGGGCATTTCTCACCTACCTGAAAGGCTGTTTAGTAATTTCCATCCTGAAAGGAAATCTTAGCATAGATTTGAGCCTTTCCCAGATTGCTTGTGTCCCAGAGATGCAAAGGATGACAATTATATCTGCATTCCAATCCTGTGTTTGCCACACAGAGCTGAGCCAGTCTGACCCATGCTTGCTCTGCAGCCATAACCCAACCTGGAACGTCTGGCAGAGCTCTCCCTCACCTCAGGCACTTGCCACACCACATCCTACCCTTGTTTTGCAGGGCCTAATTACTTTCTAGTGTGGGAGGATTCAGAGAACATGCTGGAGTTGTTCATCCAGCCTTTGTGATTTCCTTTGGTATTTATAAACACAGTGAGGATGTGATTTGTGATGCAAGGGCAGGTCGGCATGGAAGCTTTGGGATGAGTAATGCCTTCCTCTGTGCACATCCGAGCTGCAGAAAAGGACTGGAAAGCCCATGAGGAGGAGAAAAGTGAGTTCTCCTTAGGTGGTAGAAGCTTATAGAGAGCAAGGAGGGAGGTCTTTCTGGAGGGAACAGAACCATCCCCAGGTAAAACAATACTAGAAACACTTAGATCATTATTTATTCCCTTCTGTTCTTGCTACACTGGGATTTTTCTAAGGAATTTTTGTATGGGCTGAGCTACTTTGCAGGATATGAATTTGCTGTACCTTTGTTCCTCTCCATCCTTCTTGGTTGGTCCTCAGGCATTGATCTGACTTAGTCAAGGCTGTTTTTATGCCTTTAGTCTTCCAGCTCTTCCTATGGAAAGGAAATCTCTTGTGTCAAATCCCCTATGTGCCACAAAAAGGTTGTGTGGAATATGCATGAGGCTCTTTTTTCAAATGTTAATGGTTCCTGGGTTGCCTCCTCCTGCACAGCCCAGAAAAGCCTTCACTAGCTGAAGCTCTTAATCCAGCCCTGGATTCACACCCCAGTAATTGTGTAGTTTGGAGCAAGTTTATAGTCTAAGGAAATAATTGTCATGTTGCTTTTTATTGATAAAAACTTTGTTGTGTTTCCTCTTATAGCTGTTATGCTTTCTTGGGCACTACTGTATTGTTTTCTGGCATGAAGTCCTGATGATCTTATGTGCAGCCACGTAAATACATATATACACATATAAACACAGTGGTGCACAGAGGCAGTTTCCATGAGCTGATATCCCACTTCTGGAATTCCTTGTTTGCAGCTGAACCATGTGCACCTGTTCTGTCGGGATGTGGATCCCTGGGGTTGCTGAGCAGCCCAACAACTCCCTTGGGAATGCTTTAAGCCCTCAGGCACTGTTTGTCCTTGCAGGTCCAGAGAATGAGCCCAATGCCAACAAGTTTTCTGGGCAGTGCCCTCCGGGGCACTTTCTTCTTGGCCTTTGGCCTGTGGTGGTCGGTGCGGTACCCCCTGAAGTACCTGAACAGGAAAGGTGCTGTCGAGGGCCAGCCAGGCCAGGGGCGCACAGAGATCTTCGAAGGCGTGGTCAAAGCTTTCTTTGCCCTCATAGGTAAGAGAGGGTAATGATGAGTCTCTGCCCCAATATCTACTAGCACAGCAGCAAGTCTCTCCCACAACACTGGGCCTGTTTGTAGTGGGAAACATCTGGCTTGAGAGGGCTTGGGGACATGCTTGGGGCCATGCTTGGGGCATGCCCTGGGACAAGCAGTTTGCTGTCGTTCTCCTGGGCAAACACCACTACAGCTTCACATCCTCGAAGGAACATTCCCTCAGGCTTGTTGTTTCCCCATCTATAAGGAAACACAATGTGTTGTGGTGAAGGTGGCCGCAACAAAGCTTTTGGGCTCAGAGTATTGAGGGTTTAAGTGGCAAAAATAAAGGAGCAGGAACAACAGAGCTGGCTGAAAACTAAAGAACTTTAAGGGAAAATAAAACAGTGATAAGGCCCAGAAACCGAACACTGTATGGGGACAAACTCTGAGGATCTGAAGCAAGGGAGGGAGAGGCATGATAATATATACCCTCGGAGGGGGAACTTTCTGGAACTATAACCATATAAGGGGAACAAGTAACCAATAGTGGAACAGACTGTGGGAAGAACACTTAGATTTGCCCCAAGTTAACAAATGTTTCCCAGGGCTTGAACTCAATGCCTGGTTCTTTCTTGGTGAAGTCTGGCTGATTCTGTGTCCCAACCAGACCAACTCCCACAGTGACTTTTCTTTCTTTGCCCAGGGATCCTGGTGGAGCAGTTTGTGCCTACTGGTCCTCACCTGCAGCTGTACAGCCCCAAGACACACAGCTGGACTGGCCTCACCCACTGGCACTACTCCACCATCTACCTCTTCTTCCTCGTCTCCGGCATCACCGATGTGGTCTCTCACTCCCCGCTTAAGCTGCCCCCTGGCTTGGAGCGGCTCTCGCTGACCCTGGCTCTGCTTGTGGAAGGTGAATTGCACCTGGTCCTAGGGGAGGACACAGAATAAGGAATTGCTGCAATGATCATGGGTGTGACAGCTCCCGGGCAGCCTGGGGGCCACAAAGGCAGACCTGGAGGGGGTGTGGATGCACAATGGCACTGGCTGTGTGACAAAGTCACCCCCTTCCCTGCTTCTCCTAAACATGGATCCTGCCATAGCTCGATGCTACAGGGGATGCTTGAGAGATCTGTGCTTCTCCTGGGGCCCAGCAGCTCTCACTCTGGAGTTACAAAAAGTGTCATTACTCCACCTTAGTTGGATGCAGAGGGACAGAGCCTGTTGCAAAGCTCCCCACCGTATTTTGAGCTCAAGATGTTGGTCCCTGTGCTCCTCCTACAGCCCTGGCTGGGACACAGGGATCCCCACAGGTACAGTGGCACAGGGACCTCCACAGGTACAGGAGTTCCTCAGGACCAGAGCCAGTGCTGGGGCTGTCTGGTCATTGAGGAGGGAAGGTGGTGACAGTAGCTGGTGGCTCTCTTGTTTTTCCCCCCAAGAAAGATCACAGCAAGGCCTGGAGCATAAGAGTGAGTTTTCAGATGATTTTTTAAAATAACAAATTCCAGAGTGTCCTCTGCTAACACAGAGTGAATCTTGGCAGGTTTGCTCTTCTGTTTCCGTGACTACAGTGATGCTGCGCTGGACCAGCACCTCCACTCCCTGTTGGCCGTGGCTATCTTTGCTGGAGCCCTCTGTTCCTTTCTAGAGGTGTTCCTCCGAGACCATATCATCCTGGAGACCTTCAGGACCAGTTCCTTCCTTCTCCAAGGCTCTTGGCTTTGGCAGGTCAGAGTATATCCAGTGTTCTCCTCAGATGTTTGCACCCAGGAAGGCAAATGGAGTGGGGCTACTCTGCCCCTTTAGGTACATCTGTTGGGGTTAAATTTGTAGGCTGTTCAAATATCTTTGTAAATAAGAAGAGGAAATGAGGCTCAGTGCCAGAGCTGCCATTGTGAAGAGGTGCATGTGTAATGTAGCAGCATGGACAGACCTGGAAATGAATGGAAAATGGAAATTGGAGCCCACAAGGGAAGGAAACCACAATCATGACGTTTTATTAACTCTAATAAGTCCTTTATCTTCCTCTGTTTTTTCTAAGGAAGTGGAAGCATGTCTCATGCAACCCCCAGCTTTTGGTCTAGGTGGAAATGCACAGACTGTCAATGTCACCTTTTTCCAGGATGCTGGGCTTGCACTTCAAGCCCTAAGGATTATCTGCAGAGAATCCATCTTCTCCTGACACCTTGTGTCAGTAGTTGGGGAAGACAAAGGCAGTGCCATAGGTGTCCCTTGGGGTTATAGTGCCTCTAGCCTACAGCCACCAGCTGCAGCACGTGGGCTAAAATCAAGAGGAAAACAGGAGGCATGTGCTAAAGCCTGACTTCTTTTTCATCTGTGACCAGATTGGGTTTGTGCTGTCCCCTCCATGGGGAGGACCAGGCTGGGATGACAGTGACTCCAGCAACCTCTTGCTCCTCACCATGTGCTTCTGCTGGCACTACATTGGTGCTCTCACCGTCTTGGCCGCCAATGCTGCTGCATCCCGCTGGTATGAGGGGGTCCGGGCACAGTGCATGGGCTGGGAGAGAAAAACCCAGAACCAAGAGTGGGCTGGGAGATGCAGTCACGGGGGTGTCCATGTGTATCCAAGCTTGGCTTGGCTGGAAAGGATGGGCTCTGTGCCACCACAGGGCAGCCTTCTCAAGCAGGGGAGGATGAGCTGATTGCTCTCACTACCCACAAGTTCCTGACCATTGTCACTGTCTCTCCTGTAGCTGCAATGAGTCCTGCCAGCTGAAATTTGGGGACATCGACGTGGAGTTGGACTGCGGCTTGTGTCTCCACAGAGGGAAGAAGAGCTCCAGCGGTGCTTTGCTGCCAGAGAGCAGCTCGGATGACAAATGAGGCTGTGGTGGGCATGGAAATCTCTTCCCTGGTGGTTTAGAGCTCTCAAGATGAGGTTTTTCATTAACTACAGCAGCACTTGACAGCGGAGCATCAGAAGTAGGAGGCAGGACCCCAAAGCAGAGCATGGCAGGGGATGCAAAGACTTTACTTGTGCATCCCTGTGGCAGCCATGAGTTCTTAATTCCCTAAGCTGCAGCTCAGGCTGCAGACTGCAGAACTGGTTTGCTGTTGGAGTCCAACTGGTGTGGCAAATCTGGCTATTCTTTTTAACATTTTCCCTTCTGCTTCCTCAGAAGGGAGCCAAGCTAGCATTCAAAGGTCCTGGTGGCTGTCGCTCACTCTGATGTTAATGGAGAGGGTTTTGTATAAAGCTGAATGTACAGAGTATCTGTGATCACCAATAAAGTGCTTTAACACATCTCCTCCATGGATCTCTTGAATTCCGTGCTGCAGGCTAAGGTGATGTGGGTTTCAAAACGGTTTGGGTGGTAGATGAAATATGAGGGATGGGACTGTGTATGATTTAATGTGGACAAATCTGCCCCGGGAAGGGGGTGGATGGAAAGGCACATGAGCCAGGGGTTTGGTGTTCATGGGAGATGGCATGCTTGCTGGGCAGGGGGCTTGCTGAAAGACAGACCCTTGAAGCAAAATGATGGTTTCAGCAGGCTGAGAGTGAGTGTATAGATGGTCTTGGTAAGTGTCTGAGAGCCCTGCAGTGACTTCAGTTGCTGTCCAACACTTTTGTTCCCTCCTTGGAGCGGGTCACTTCCAAACAAACTTTCCAGTTAGGGGTGTCTGCTTTTCTGTTGGGATGTCCTTTTGTTTGCAGCAGAACAGTGTAAGGAGATCCTTCCTTTCTGCAGGGAGATCAAGAACAAAATGAAATTTAAAAGATAGCACTAGGAGGATTAGTGAAAGAATATCACTAATCATCACTCAAAAGTTCATCATCAGCATCTAAAATGTTTGTGCCATGCCCTTGGCTGAGGGCTGGGCTGGGTGAACAGGGGAGTACAAACACCATTGATTTTATGATCTTCCAACGCCTTTACCATATTCCCATGAGAAATGCAAGAGCCAGTTTAGTCAGAATACATCCCGCTCTGCTGCACAGGCTGGGAGGAAAGAAAAATTACTCCTGGCTCAAACCAGTTGCAATTCCCAACCCTATGGGATCTCCCTGGAAGAGTGAGTACTGCCTATTTAATTTTTTGTATTTGTATTTTATTTTTGTATTGTATTCCTATATTTTCTCCTTTTGGAGCAGGGTTAGAAGAAGATCAATGCTTGGTGTCCAGAAAAAAGCCTTGAGGAGAAGAGAAAACCAAGGAGGTGCAGTATTTTGGGCTCCCATGTTTGGCACCCACACACAGCAGATGATTAATTGGGATTCTGAAGCAGGCTGCCCTCCTGAGCAATGGCTTCTCCAGGGTCTGGTTGCCTTTAAGTTGGGCTGATGTGGATCTCCAGTACTGGAGCGAGAGCTTGTATTGTGTTCCATGGGGGTGATGTGCTCCCTTTGTTAATAATCCTCCTGGGACTAGAAGTGGGGTCATTGTGTCAAGTTGATATAGACTGGGTGCCACTAATGGGAAGCTCAGTGCAGAGGTTACAACCTGGTGTACTGAGCTTGGATTGAAAAGAAGGGGAAAAACAGTCTCTTTCCCCTTTGATAAACTGATGTTACTTTTTTGGGGGTGCTTTCTGCCCAAATGTTAGCTTTACATCACTGAATCTCCTACTGAGGGTTTTGCTGCATAAAATGTCAGTTTTGATGGTGATGTTTCTTCTTGCTTTGAATAAATACAAGTTCAGAGCAAATGGTAATCATCCTATTGTGTGTTTTGACAGGTTCAGTGGGATCATGCTCTAAGCCCAAGAGGGTTTCTTTCAACAGGGCACCAAAATTACCTGTTACCATGTTAGGTGATGGAGCTGCCCCACATTTGAGATACGACTAATGTTTGTCATAGTAGGAAGATGAAGTTGTTGAGGTTGTGGCTGTGTTTGTTGAACAGTTCCCAGCTAGCTTGAGTGTGGAATTTATTTTTCCTGTAACATCTTCTCTCCCAGTGAAGCCTGAGGGTAATAAAACTTGGCCCATGGCAGGGGATTGGAATGAGATGATCTTTAAAATCCCTTTCAACCCAAACCATTCTGGGATTCCACGATTAGACAAGGTGCAAGTGATCAGCAAAGTCCCCACTGTTCACCCAAAACTGTTGATGGTCATGTGCTGGGGACACAGGTAACCCTGAAGTAGGTGGAGATGTGCTCCATTGCAGTCCCTGCCATCTTAGGATGTGTGCCTGAGTGAGTTTAATTACTAGGGACCTCATTATCTATCATTCACAGACCTGACAGATGCTGTTCCTGTTATTTTCTGACAGAACATTCTATACCTTGTATAGCTCCTGTGGTCTGTCTGTGCTGTTGGTCCTCAGAAAGGTGCAGAGATGGGCTATGGGCTGTGATTCCCTGAAAAATACCTTGGCCAGAAAATGATGCTCTATCTCTTTGCTCCACACATTGTTAAGCTTTAAATGGTGCTGCACAAGCCAGGATCTGAGGTAATTCTTACCTGCATTTTACCTTTTTTCTTGCCTATTGGCACACAGAAACACTAAGGCTGGTAGTTTTGATGACAAATATTCTCTGCTCCATAGTTAAATTTGGAGAATTGATTGAGGTATCCAGAACACACGTGCTGAAGTGTTTGGAAGGAATAGGGACTTTTGCACTTCCAGAGTGAATTCACGAGTTTTCTCACAGCAAGGGCTGTGAGAGTGTCACGATAAGTTTTCCCATTTCCACAAATTTTCCGCTGCTGGTAAATAGCAGAAACGTGCTTTTACCCTGGAGGAACTGGTCACAGAAGCCTTTGGAGGATGGTTGAGAATAATTTGGGTATCCTCCTGCCTCAGCCAGAGGGAAGAGAAACTTCTTGAGAACATATGGAAAATTGCTCCTGGATGAGCTGAGGTACTTTACAGATCCTCAGTACTTACATCCCTATGCAAAACCTTTTATTGCTATTGCTGAGAGATTTGCTGGAGATTCATGGTTTTAAGAGGAGTTGAAATAAGCACTTTAAGCACCACTAAAATATATTGTTTCTGCTTAATTATTAAACTTAACTTCCAAACTTAATATAATTGCTGTTCAGAGGAAAATTGGATTTTCTAGGTCACTCATCTCTTCCAGAACTTACAATTTTTCATTATTATTTTTCCTGGTAGGTATTTCTTTTCATGGTGTTGCTTTGAAAATAGATACCAGTGACTGTTTTGTGGGGGTAATAAAATCTTAAAATCCAGGTGTGCCGTGTTTCACCAAATAAATTTCCCTGTATATTTACCTTAACAATATTTAATTTTCCCTGAAGACCATGGGGAGGTTCATGCACTGTGTGAGTACTGAGGCTGGTGTTAGGATGCCTCACTGTGCCCAGTTTTTGCTGGTTCTGTGAGGTGTTCTGAGTGTCCTAGGAGCATCCTTTTCAGCACAGCAGAGTCTGGTGAGACAGTTATTTTACACATCTTACTGATCTCCAGAAAGAAACTTGGAAACATCTTTGGTGTAACTGTCTAAATCTGGTGAACCTTTTGTCCTCAGGACACCTCAGCAAGCCTGAGCTCTTCTTTGGAGTCTCCAAATGCAACAGCAGCCAAGGCTTCTCTCTGCCTTCTTGCCTCAGTTTAAAGTTGGATATAAAGATAAAGAATTTTTTTCTAATACCAAATTCTTTTCTAATATGTGTTTTGGGTAGAGATACCCACATTGGTGATATTGTGGTGGGGGCATGAGTTTACCTGTATTAGATGAGTTACCTGGATTTGAACCATATGCAACAAGCTGCCAGCACTACTTGGAAACCTAGCTGAAGCCATCAATAGTACAGTAAAATCTGGAAAAGCTGCTCTCTAGAGCTGGTGCTGGGATGCTGAAAGAATAGCAGCTGCCTCTTGTTCACCTTCCTACACTGGTGAGTTCAATTGCCCTTCATTTCTCAGGGTTCTACTGTAGGAAAATCAAGTCTGTAGTTCTTGCACTGATGTGCGAATGTAGAGAGGTGTTACTTGAATCTATCAAATAACATCGTTTTTATTTGTTTTGTAGCATATTTGTGATTAATCTGTTCTGCTTACCCAAAGTGTTGCCCTACAATGTGCTACCAGTACTCCATCAGCTGCTCCATGCTCTGCCATAAAAGGGTGGAAAAAATGTCCTTTCTTGCTGGGTCTAAGTAGTTCCTTTTTCCCCCTCTGTGGGCTGCTGGCATCTGGTGGACATGGTGCAGCTCTTGCTTCTTCCTTTGCTTCTTCCTCACTGGGAGACTCTATTTGCAGCACAATTGACAAAACCTACCTAACTCTGCAATATATCAGGAAAAAAACTCTACCTGACCAAGCTGTGGCACAGCTCAGGTGAGGACTGGGTCTTATCTAACTGTCTTGGGTTGCAATGCAGGATGTGATCAAAAGTATTCTATGACCATCTGTTGAGACCAGATGGGGCAGTGATCCTTATCTGCATAGGAGATATTCTGTTAATGGGCCATCCATTAAAACCAGGTGGGGCAGTGTTCTTTATCTTTTCACAACCCATCCTTCGTCCAAGAAGGTATCTTCTGCTGATGGCCATTGAGTCCCACTGTATGACTGATAAAATTACTTCATCCCATTGGGAGATGGCTCCAGCCAGGGAAAGAGCCAAACATTTCCTACCAAGACAGAAACTGAGATTCTGGGACACCAGAGAGCCCTTTTCCCACTGGATTTCAGAGGAAAACTGGGCTTCTCCACATCATCACAGGACCTTCGGAGTGAAACTGCACCTTCTACAGGAGCACTGCTCCAACTGAACCACATCTGTCACTGCAGGAAGATGCAGCAACCATTTAGTAGGACTGATACCAACACCCTGACTGACTGACAAGGTATCAGGTTGTATTCTGTCCACCAAACTAGGACACTAATTTACAGTAATTTCACACATATAAGGCGTAGCCTTTTGACTAAAATTTTGGTCTGAGCCTGGAAGTGCACCTTATGCTCCGGGGCACCTTATATATGGACAAAGTTCGGAAATTTGCCAACACGGAAGTGCGAGCTGCGAGCCGAACCAGCACGTGTCCTGGTTTGGAGGACAGGTGTCTGCTGAGAAAGTCAGGAACCTCTCTTTGAAATGGAGAATGTAAACCCCCTCCCTCCAAATTATTATAATCTTGAAATTAAGGGGCTCTCAGGCAAAGATATGGGAATTAGGAATAACGTTTTTTTACTAGGAAAATTAAGATAGAAATAGAGTACTACAAAGAAACAAACCCCAAACCCTGACAAAGTGTCTTCGGTTGCAATATAGGATGTGATCAAAGTATCTATTCTATCACTATCTGTTGTGACTAGGTGGGGCAGTGCTCTTTGTCTCTGTGGGAGATACTCTGCTAATGGGCCATCTATTGAAATTAGTTAGGCATTGTTCTTTATCTTTGCACCCCCCCATCCTTCCCCCAGGGAGTTATCTTCTGCTAACGGCCTATTGAGTCTCA
>VRYO01001477.1:6997380-7012247 GCA_009812075.1 Sialia sialis
CCCCAGGGAGTTATCTTCTGCTAACGGCCTATTGAGTCTCACTGTATGACTGATAAAATTACTTCATCCCATTGAGAGTTGCTCCAGCCAGTGGGGAGAGCCAAGCCTTTCTTACCTAGATAAAAACTGAAATTCTAGGACATAGAGTAGACCTTTCTCTACTGGACTCTAGCAAAAAACAAGATTTCTCCACATCACTACTAGACCTCTGGAAGGAAACTGCACCTTCTACAAGACCACTGTTTCAACTAAACCACATCTGTCACTGCAAGAAGACTGCAGCCACTATTTAATTAAACTGCTACCAACATCCTGCCTGATGGGGTGTCAGGTTGTACTCAGGAATCCATCCCAGCAGAGAATGGCTAGATCATGACTTTTCCTGCAGTGTATCTTTTCCAGTGTCCAAATACTCACACGGCCATGAGGACTGTTTCCTTCCTTGTGTCTGCTGAAAACTCATGTCCATAATTGCATCTTCACAGGATAACACAAAATCTAAAACAGATGGCCCTGTTACATCCAAAAAAGTGACACCAAAAGGTGGCTCAGCAAAGGCTGAGCCCCAGAAAAAAGGCTGCATGCAAATGAGTTTGCCCAGAGGAGGCAAAAAGGATGTTTCTCTGCGGCCTGCACTCAAAGCAGCATAGGGATCCCCTTTTAAACTTTCCTGGCCTCAGATAATCACATTGATTTTCCTGCCCCAGAGCCCATGGATACAGGCAGGAGAGCTGCTGCTGAAAAAGACAGCATTACATTCGACCACCCAGAGACCTGCTCTGATCCAAGCTGGGAGTTCAGTGTGATGCCCTCCAGAAGTTCCTTTCAGCCTTTTTTTCTCCATGAGCCTGCACCAGCTGCAGGATTACTCCCTGCCACCACATGGTTGAGTAAACAATGATTCCTCCCCTTGCATTTGGTGAGGCAGTTCCAGCCCAGGGAGAAGCAAACCCACGCTGCTCTCCACTGTGAGAAGCAGAGGCCCTGGTCAACATACAGGAGAGCAGCCTGTCCCCTCCCTTACACACATACACACTGTAAACCCAGGCAGCAATACCAAAAGCCCAATCTGAAAGGCCTTTTTTCAACCAGGCTGCTCTAGCAACAGGCCCTCTGCCAGATGTTCACAAATACACCTGGAAGCACCAAGCCCAGCTCCAGGATGGCAGCTCTGTGCCAAGTCCCCATCCAAGCAGCCACCCAGAGAGCAGCTGAGTGGGCCAATCCCTCTGCTCAGAGGCCTTTACAACACTTTCTCCCTGCAGGTGTTTTGTCTGAAGTGCCTGTGCTTTCAGCTGAAAAAATAAATTCACCCTGGTGCCATCCAAGAGGTTGGAGTTGCCCTCTTTTTTGAGCCTGCCATAGACAGAGCCCTTCCTCTCAAAGCCCTTCCGGATCATACACCATACAGCTGCTATGATATAATCCAGAAGGGATATTAAATCCAAATCAACCATCTGCATCTCACTGACACTGTCCAGATCATCAGAACTAGAAGCACCCTCAGCCTCTTCGACATCAGAGCAATGTTTCACACGGAGAGATTCTTCACAGCCACACACACATGGGATGCACAGAAAGCTCAAAGTCAAGAGTAAACACATTCAAAGTCTCACTTCCTGCTGAACAGTCAGGCAGAGAAAAGCCCTGGTGTGCAGGC
This sequence comes from Sialia sialis, assembly GCA_009812075.1. NCBI lineage: Eukaryota > Metazoa > Chordata > Aves > Passeriformes > Turdidae > Sialia > Sialia sialis. The sequence continues at coordinate 6,999,041 of VRYO01001477.1, forward strand.
AGGGACTCAGAGGAGGGAATAGATGTGCTCCCTGCCAGGGAATGTTCCCAGGGAGCTGGTGAGGAGGAGGAAGAAGGAAATCCCTGCTCTTGCATGAAACGGGTGAAACACTCCTGGGAAGTTCCTGCCTTCAGAGTGGCCTCCAGCCCATGTCCAGAGGATGGATTTGGACCAGCACATGTTGCTGTGGAGACTGCAAAGGTGTTCAGAACGTCAGGAAGATCATTTGGAGTCAAGTAAACAGACTCCCCTTGCTCCTTCTGCTCTTACATTCAGGGATCATACAAGGAAATCTAAGGCATGGAAACAGAATTTTAGCTAAGGCTTCCACCTTCCCACAGCACAGCCAGGCTGTGGGACCAGAGCTCCATGAAGCTCTAACATGGAAGGATGAAGAAGCATTCAGAAAACTGGAATATCCCCAAGTTTTTCCAGTCAGACACAGCAATTCAGGTATTAAGTTCCACAGATTCTGTCTCATCACCTCATCCATTTCCGTAAGAGTCTTCACCCCTTCCCACTGACACACATCATGGCAAGATTTTGGGGAGATGGGGCCACTTCTCTCAGGTCCAGCCCCACACTTCAAACACCAGTGTATTCAAAGATGGGCCCAGGGAACCTCCCTGATGCCATCCAGAGACTGATGGTACTAAAACAACCAGGTCATTCAGCCCACAACCAGTTCTCAAATTGCTCTCAGGAACACAGTGCTGCTGGAAATAAATTTTTTCATTAACCCATCATGGCAGCATACACAGAGAGCCTCTGGGCCAGGGGTTAAGTGGTCCTGCTACAAAGCACAGTCTCCACACAGGTGGAGACTGGTAAATGCAGCAAAATGCTCGTTTTTAGCCCACTCACTCCTGCAGATCCACATATACATTAATTAATCTCTCATCTCTGTCAGGTATTGTGCTCAGCAGAATTTTCTCCCTGCCTCTGCAGCAAAGCTATCAATGCCTGCTGGAATCAAAATGTGAATTTATGGAGAGGCGCCCAGAAGATTAAGGATGATCTGACTCCTGCACTGGAGAAACAGTTTTTAAGCCTTGCTTTCCCTACCTTACCCGACTATTCCTATAAAAACTGTCTTTTTTCAGCTCATCACTGTTGTCCCTTGCTGTGCACATCTGGCAGCCTTTGTCACCACAACAAAGCCACTGATGCCACTGAGTTGCCCCCTGCTCTGGAGACCACTCAAATTCCTGTGTGGTGCCACCAACTTTAAGCACCACACTCAGGCTGGACCAAAACGACGCCTCACTTTGAGACTTGCAGCTCTCAAAACATCTACCTGAAACATCCTAGGTCAAAGGATTAGGAAGGCTTATGTACTCCATCAGGTGAATGTCACCTTTTGATGGGGCAACAGGGAAAGGCTCCAGGCACTGCATCACCACTTGCTTGAGCTCCTCATGAGCACCTTTAATCTCTTCTGTTGGCCAGGGCTGAATGATAAATACTACACACAAGAGTTGCTCTGCACATTACAGACAAGTAAGACTGGCAAATTCAATCCATCCGCGTTCCATCCACTTGATCCTGTGCACAGAAGAGATCTGATGATTATCACTGTGCCCTTGCAGGAGGGCTACAAACAGCTCCAGAAGGGATACAAACTGACCCAGCGCTTCCTCTGCCCAGCATTCTCAAAGGCCCTTCTCAAACATCCAGTTTCCTTACCAGAGAGCTACACTGCTCCTCTTAAAAGCACTTTTTCCTTATTATCAGTTTTTCTGTTAAAATGCAGCTCACTACAACACACTGCAAGTCTTCACCCAACTGTTCCACTATGCTCTGAATCATTTAATTTTAAACATCTTATTGCCATGAAACTGCTGCTATTTTCCTGAACCACCCTGTCACTTCTTTGCTGGGATTAGCCCCTTCACTTGCACAACTGATACCAGGAACACTTGGGACATGCCTTAGCATCCATCTTCAAGCAGCTAAGTTTGAACATATTTCAGAAGCTGTGGTCAAAATCTATCCTACGGAATCAATCCCAAGTGCTTGGCAGTCTGTGCCAAAGCATGGAACTAACAGACATTGATTCCAGACTGATGCATTTATTTTGCAGGACTAATAGAATTTATCAAAGGAAAAATCTAATACCAAAATTCAATTCCGGAATTCAATCTGCAGCCTCTGTAATTTGTTTCACTTGCAGGTCACCCTACCTGAGGCTGCAGTCCAAGAATGGCTTTGGGCTGCAGATATGTTTTGGTATAATTTAAATTAAATTTAGTTTAAAATCAAAACTCTTTCCCAAGTAGTTGTGACAAGCCAACAGACAGGCTTTTCTAGAACGGCATCTGCGCCTTCCTCAGTTTAACCAGAATATGGAGGTTCCAGAGGAAACAAGGAGCCCATGTTTAAGGAGAAACAGGACATGCAAGTGATTCCTGTTCAAAACTTCTAAACCTTCTTGTTCCTTCCTCTCCCTCTCTTCCCCCCAGACCTACTGGGAACTGCACAGATCAATATGGAAGAAAATGAATTCTGTCCATTGACCTCTAAAATATTCAATTGGCAATGACTCTTTGGACATTTCACTGAGATGAGAGAGGAGGAATCTATGCTTGAGGTCACACTTCAAAGGAGAATAAAGAGGAATTACACATGGGAGCAGAAACAACTTAGAGCTTTACAGGCTGTTAGTTTTAGCTGTTCTGCAAGAGAGACTTAAACCAAACGGTTATTTCCCCTCATAAAACAGCAGCAGCGATACAGTGAGCACTAACCTTCATTAGCTGACTCCTGCCCTGGGCTTTATGACTTTAATTATTTCAGATCGGGCCATCCACAAGAAGAATCAGAAACTGTGTCACAGAACTGTGAAGACTTTTTCCATGCCCTCGTATCCAGGTATTTTAAGATTGTCCTTCTGCCCAACCGCATTCCTGAGACATGTGGGTGTCACTGGCTGAGCACACAGCCAGCACAGGGTCCCTGTGGCTCCCAAGAAAGTGCAGGTGGATGGTCAGGGACAGAACAACTTGTCACCACAGCCTTGGCTCTGCTTGCTCCCACAGGCTGTGCCAGGAGTCACCTGCATCCTGGGAATGGGGAGAACCATCTGCAGGATCTTCTACAACAAGCCAGAGGCAGTGGCAGCCCCAGCTCTCCCCGACCTGCACTCCAGCAGCTGCTTTAACTCAGGATCTGGCCTTTGGTTTAGCATCATGCCCCCTCCTCTCCACAAAGGTCATCAGAATCTGGAAATACCACAAAAGACTCCAGGCATGGCTATACATCAATACCTGTACAGTCTTCCTCAGCGCCAGAGAAAGGTCACCATGAGTTCAGCAGGACATGGTGGGAAGAAGCGGGAATTAGAGTGAGCCCATGAATAAAGAGAGGAAACAGCCTGGAAGTTAAAGTGTTTATTGATGTGTTTAAACTTTGTACATTCCCCACAGACCGCACTAAGGAGTTTGCAGGTAAATCTGTGCATAGTGGGAAGAAACACAGAAAGGGGAAGAAAAAATAAAGTCACAGGAAAAATAGAAAAAATACACCACAGGTTACCAGAACCCCCAGATTAAAAAAAGCTGTGAGCATTAACACCAACTATACAAGCATTACAAAGACATGATGATGGTGAGTGGAACAATGCCCCTTTTGGTCTTCTTGGGGCCTATGCATCCCATTTCCCTTAAAACAGGCAGCATCCCTTTCCCAACATGTCACTCTTCCCTGCTCAGCTGAGAGAGAGAGAGATCTGTGTTTGTCAGCTTCCAAGGTCCCAGTTACTGCAGTGATTTGTCATTTCTGGCCCAACACCATCCAGGGAGACGCAAAGGCTCAAAAACCTGCAGCTCTTAACTACTTACCATGTTGATGAGGCAGGACAGCTGGGGAAATGAGGAAGTAGTAGAAGAGGGGGCTATCAATGCCAGGTGAGTATTGAAGGAAATTGGCTGAGAAGAGAGGATTTCAATACCAGAACTTCCAACTCTAGAGCAGAACTGAATCTGGAAAGGGAATGTGCAGACCCCAGTATGCACAAACCATGTTCTAACATTCCACTAGAATAACTATAGAGATGCTAGAAGCCTTTTAACTCCGTGCCTCCAGGGAGTCCTGATTCCTAGAGCCCGAGCTGCTAAGCAGCAGGGTGCACACCACTGGCATATGTAGACAGAGGTTTTTTTCTGGCTTTTTTTTTTTTTCTCTTTTTGTTTTTTTTTCTCTTGTTACAAGGAATTTTGTTAATTACCATTCCCAATTGCCTCCTTGCTTATGCTGTAATAGCTCCTATTCCTAAATTAATCTCTTTGCAACTCCCAGTGAAATTCACTTAAAAAAAAAAAAAAGGAAAAAAGATTAATGCTTTATACATAAAAGCCAAAATGACTGAAGAACCACAACTGTTTCCTTTTTTCAAGGTGGGCTGGTACAAATGACCCTCAATATACAGGTGGTCTATCAGAAATAAAAATCAACATTTCCCATTTTTATATATATAGAGCTTGTATCAGACAATAGTACAACAGAACTGGTATTTTTCAGATTATTAAAAAAAAAAAAAAAAAGAAAACTACATCTCAGTCAAATATCTGCAATAGATCCATTTTTTCCATTTAAGGAGATTGATATATCATATTGTTATATTATCATTTCTTCACCCATTTAGAAGAATGGAAATTGCAACTCTACAGTAGTAATTATAGTCTTAATGATCCAGGAGTTCTGAATGTAAGATGAAGTCCTCTTGAAGCAACTGTTGGTCAACAGATGATCCAAAACACTGGACCACTTTGGCCCTTCACCCTGCACCTTTTCCAGTCAGGGCTATTGTGTCTTCATCTCTTTTATATCTGCATCTGCTCCAGGTATTTGTAAGTGGGATTCTCGTAGCCATGGTTTTGCATCTTGCTCAGATGCCGCTCCTCGGGGGTGAGCATCGGGTCCACCTTTGGAAAAAGCACAGGATACCGGTCAAGGAGACACTTCCAAGACTGATTCCACAGAACAAGAGGCAACAGACAAACACTGAGTGAATACTGTGGTGAGCAGTAAACAGGGGAAAAAATGTAAACTGCAAAAGGTAGTTTGTTTAATGGAGCTGCTTATTCAGGAGCTGATGCCTCCTGCCCACCAATGCCCTGTAGGGATGTTTCACAAATCTGTCATTGCTCACGCAATGACACTGCAAATCAGGGGCCTACTTCTCTCATTAAAGAGATTGTTAGGATCTCCTGCATGGGACAAGAGGAAAAGCAGCTTTCTCTGGGCTCCATTAAGTTGTCATAAAAATGTGCAAGGAAGAAGGAGCTGCTCTTCACCATTTGGCCAATCACATCTTAATCGTCAATTAGCCAGAAGGCCAAATTGCTATGGATTGACTGACTGCCCTGATAAAAATATTGCCGGAAAAGCTCATTTACTGCTAAATCCTACCCTGAGCCAGCCAGGGAAGCCTAACTGAATCCTAGTTGATAAACAAAAGCAACTTTGGAGTGGTAGGTGCCAGCACAGCACACCCGGGTCTGACAACTGCACACTGAGGAACGAGCCATGATGGTGTCAGCAGGGACAAGAGTTAATTCCTACTCAGCCAGAAGAAGAACTCTCCATGGCCTGGCAGCTCCTGCCATCCTCTACCCACACACACATGTGATTCAACACTGACTATTTTCATCTTCAGTTATGGAGCTGTTTCTCACCTCCACAATTCCATGGCTGATGGTCCCATACTGCCTCTTCCTCAGCATCACCAAGCTGATGACTATAACAGTAGCTATGGCAACAGCAATCACCAACAGCCCAATAAGGGCACTGCTGCTGAAGCCGAAGTCATCACGGAGGGAGTTGTCATTATCCTGGAGGAGAGAAAAAGAGCAGGCTGAGGAGGAGCAATGAGGGAGATACACTGCTGACCACACACCTAAACCATGGCCTCTAGTGAGGTCATTGACCATCTGTGGTATCAAGATATGACCAATTATACACTAGACAGTGAAAATATATTATACCTAAGAATTCCACTCCTAAATATGTCACCTCTAAATATTCAATTAAAAGGACAATGAACACAAAATTCTTTCATCACTTAGTAGCTCTGGACAGACACTGGCCCACATCACTTCCCTATCCCACAAAACACTTTTGCAGTACAAGTCAAGTTAATATCTAACTTGTGTTCATTGTTCACATCTTTATGCAGAAGGGCTATACCGTGTTTCACTCTGCATGAGCCCCCAGAGCAGCATCCAAGCACCAAACCCTGAATTCAGTAAAAATGGGAATCAAAATCCAGCTTTAGGAATTTGCCCAGTCCCTGGATTCAGCAGGCACAAACATACCGGCTCATCCACCAGCCCTCCAACACGCTCCGCGTTGAAAATCATCTCCTTCACATCAAGGGTTTCATCAATTACCTAAAAACGGCCACGAAAGTGTTTTATGGAAGGATCCACACAAAACAGAGAGGAGAAGGAAGAGGAAGACAGATGAGAGACCGTTAATGAACACTAGCAAAGGCTCAGGACCACTTACCATCTCCCCTCTGCTCTCAACAGCATGGAATCTTCTCCAACTCTTGCACAGCCACCAGAGATAGTATTACAGCTAATTACCTCCAGACTATCTCAAACTAAAGCCCCAAACAAAAAAAAAAAACTGCTAACTTGGACCCATCATTTCTGTAAAACCTAACCTGTGGCTTTAAAACAGTATTGAAAGGAAATTCAAAAGCTGACTTGGAACTGAGGTGAAGTGGCTGTCACTAGAACCTAGAGAATTCTTAACGCTGTGGACAGAGATAACTCCTGCTGGGTTTCTCACCTTCAGAGGAAGGTGAGGCCTCCCCTGCCATGAAAAATAAATGGGAGCACAGATTGAACACACCATTCAGTGTGTTCAGACAGTAAGCTACCTAGTAAAAATAAAGGTACAAAGGATCTCTACTTGGGAAAACCGTTCCTAAATCAGAGAGTTCTCAGACTCAGATCTGAAGCTCTCTCTTTCCCTCCCCCTCCTACTCTTCTGATGCTAATCAGTATTAAGAGCCTACATCAGTTACCAAACTGACTCCCCCACACCATATGGATAATGAACACACTGACATTCTGGAGCTGGAATGAGACATGGAAACAAGCCACTGCTATTAATTAGTGTCCATGGCAGGTTTAGCTTCACAAAATAAAGGTGGAGAGCTCACCACATTTTCATCCACCTTGTTCTTGCTGTTAATCACTTTTTCTTCAGTGCCAATCAGCCCATCCAGCTCGGTCATGCCAGAACCTGCATCAAAAGAGCAAGGAGAGCCCGTCAGCCCTCAGGAACATTCTGGAAGGGTCACCTACTCTGTGTAGAGCTGCCATGGATTTGTGTTTGACTGCACAGACCGCTGAGTATTAACCTGTCCTCATGCTGCTATGTCAGAAGGAAGCTCACAAGCTACAGTGACAAGTGATTAGGTGGGCTGTTAATGAAGGGAAATGAGGTGGCAATGAGAGAAGCAGACGGGACTCATCATCAAAATCAGGCTGAGGTATCAATCCAGACAAACCGCACTGTTAAGTGCTTCTGTTAGATGGCCCCAGATAAGGCATAACACACAGTGAGTGCAGTAATAGCTGCAGGTGCCACCCCAGGTCCCCAAGACCCCTCTGTGACCCTGGACAGGAGTGGACACACATCCATCTGCCAAGCGCCAGCACACAGGGAATGCTTCCAGCATCGCCCATTCTGTTGGAATCAGGCACATCAGCAAGCGCCTCAGGAATGAGAATTCCAAGGTCACCCAGCACGGCTCTGTAATGAGCTGCTGTCCCATACCTGGCACAAGCCCAGAAACAATAAATCCCGGAGCAAGGGAGGAGGAGAGAACTATACCAGCCTTTGTATCAGAACACTACTACCCCATTTCCAGGCTGGAATCAGCACTAGCTCAAGAGAAGAACATCAATTAACAGAAGGCATAAACTGTTTTGATCCAAAGCATTTATAAATAGATCAGATCAGTATGCATTCAGAGTCTGATGCAAACTGCCCTGATCAGACACAACATAGCACATTAGGAGAACACCAGTGTTCCACTGGCAGGAGGGACAACATAATGATCTGTGAAGCACTAGTGCAAAAACAGGATAGTGAAGCTTCAAATCTGTAGTGGGATCTTCTACTACAGCACTTCAGGATTTGCTGGTGACTGCAAACTCCCTCTTTCTGCAAAAACTGCTGAGCTTGCAAGGTGCCCAAGACATTATGTCAACTGCTGCTGGAATTGGCAGCATGTTCTCTGATGAGATGCAAGGAAAGGCTACTTGGCTTCAAGGCAAGTTTTTACAGTGATAAGTTTGTATTGCCTGAAAATGCCACAGAAATAACATTTCACTTTGAAGCACCTCAGGTTTTAGAGCATCACATTTTTCTTTGGAGGCAGTAATCAGATTCCAAGCACAGCCAAGACTGCCAGTCTGACTTCTCACAACTGTCGAAAGCAGGTCATGTTATTATGGAAGTCAGTGATTGGGATTTTCAGGATAAACCAGTCACAAATAGTTTGTAGAGAACTACTGTATCAGCTTTTGGCTTATAGCTGCTTTATTCCAGTCTCAGGAGCCACCCAGCACAGTCTCCAGGACTAAGAGTTCAGCTGCTGCACTGAGCTCTGCTATTTGTCTCAGTGTGCTGTACCAAGTAACAGATCCACTTCTACATAGCTCAAAGGCACAGTTTAAATTATATGCCTCATAGGGAAAAAAACCCCAAAACACCCACCCACCCTACCAACCCCAAAACTCCTTCAAAGCCCTTGAGCAATTCAATGAAAAGGGAAGGGAGAGGAGGAACAAGTGTAGGACAATTGTCCCCAGGTCATCAGAGACTCTTAGATTTACCCAGACAGGGAGAACTAGCACAAATTTATCATCCAAGTCAACAAAGCAGTTGTTCAAGAATTTGATAAAAATCTAACTAAAGTCTGTCCCAATTCTTGCCAGAGCAGTCAGCACAAAGGATGAAGGTGACTTACATTTGCAGAGAAACGCAGATGATAAGAATAGTTTCAAGCTATTTGGCCTTCACCATGTTACAGAACTATTTACTCCATGAAATAGTTATTAGCAAAATCTTTCGCTTTCCTTTGATCTACACAATACATTTGGAATCAAAGGCAGATTAAAACACTGGGTTTACTCTACACACAGTTCACGCAGTACTACTCTGCAAGAGCCTCCCTTCTCTACTGATCATTCTCCTGATTCCATATCACTAACAGAGACATTATTTAATGCTAATATTTCTATGCTGCTCTTGAAGCTGCTTTTTAGCCAGGCACTGAGCTACTGCAGAATTAATCCTGTGTTAAGGGAGAAATGGAAAACCACACACCTTGCTGGTATGGAGAGATGCTACATGTGGAAAGATGATGCAAAGGAAAGCACATGAAGGAGAAATCTCCTAATTCATGTGTCCCATACTAGCTGTACTGCATAAGGACATTTAGATGGGAAACAGTCTGTGTCCTGAGGAACACGCATTCCTTGTTTAGTCATGGGGAATCAAGGACAGGTTCCACAGGAGGCAGAAGAGCCTCTGGACTATTCCCCACCATCACAGCAGGGTTTAAACTGAGAAGTGCCACACATGGAGAGATGCAAAGCACCACTGCAGACACTGGCCACAACCACCTTTCCCAAGGGCTAAGAGCACTCCAGGCACTCTCAGCCTCACACTTGTGAGCCCAACAGGGAGAAACACACACAACTAGATGCTCAGACTACCTGGTTTCTTTAACACTAGGCCTAAACAAGCAAAACTGAACATTACTGATCTAAATGAAAGCAGGGAAATGAAAATCAAGGTGAGTATGGAACTAAAATGGAGCTATCAAACACACTGAGGAGATAGGAGAGTGATTGAAAGCACTGTGAGGGAGCAGCTTAGAACCAACCTTTTTTCATTGGATGGTACAAATCCGGCTGAGGATCTAGCAGGAGGGAAAACAAAAACAAAAATAGCAGAGAAAGGAGATTAAGAGAGAAAGGAAAAAAAGGCTTGTGCATGATTTCTGACTCAGATCCTGGGAAAAGCTTTTAGTCTACAGCTTTAAGCCTAGGACTCTGTTCAAGCATTTTTAAAATACACACGCACACACCAGCTGTCAACACCCAATGATACAAAAAAATAGATATACATATTAAAAAAAAAAAGGGAATTCCTTCAGCAGGTCACAGCACAAAAATTTAACGCTACACAAGAACGTTTCTTTTAAAGACTGAAAATTAATTTCAGAGTCAAGACAACACTGTAAAAACTTAACACTTGCTGCAAAATGAAATGAGAGGACAATTTTGCAAAGAGAAGAATCAGAAAATCATTAGAACAGCTCAGCAGACATTACTTGCAGCACTGCTTCTCCAGTGACTGAGGGGTCCTGTCAAGGTGACTGCTTTACCCTACATCACCCAAAGGGATGGATATTTCTCTGTTCCAGCTGAGATGACTGTCTAAGGAAAACCAACAGTGAACCCAATGTTCAGTTCTACATACCTTCACTTTCAGGCAAGGCTGGAAAGGTTTTCACCTGGAATGGGTGGAAAGGTTTGCCATCCAGGGGAATTTCTTCACTCTCCTCAGAGCTCACTCTGACATCCACCTGAGACTCAGAAATGGAGGATGTGAACTGATCCATGTCTGCACGCTGCTCCTGAAGCAGCTCATCTGAAAGGAATAAGAGGAATTATTACACAAACTGCGTGAAACCTGGCAGCGACAGAGAGGGGCAGATGGTTTGAACCAGGATGAGGCAGGACTGCAGGGGAACACTGGTCTCAGGGCTGCCAGGTTATTTTATCTTGCATATCTCATCTGGAATTCTCAGTAAAGGCATTGGTTAGAAACATACTCAAATAAAGGCCAAGAGGTTTGATGTGGCAAGAGGTTTGGCAAGATAGGATTAACCTCTAAAGGAAGAAAGCATCTAGTGTTTTTTTATGGATCTTTTTCATCTCCCCTAGAGAGACAGCTTTGCCGTTCTGAACATTGTTGATTTCTTTATTAAATGGACAGTGAAAATTCTTGGGAACAAGCTATTCTGATTGGCTATTTTGTAACATCCAGACAGTATCTTTGCTGAGCCCAAGCTGAAGTACTTGTTGTCAAGGGCACCCCCTCAAAGGAGAAAGCTATCTTTGGGAGCTCAGTAGATACAAGAACTTTACACAGCAGCATAGGGGCTGGCACACACTCACCAATCTCATCCTGGATTTCTTCAGCCACATATGGCACCTTGTAGAGCAGAGACAAGCTTTGATTCATCCGTTCCTCAATCACATGAAGATGTGTCATCACCTGCAGATGTAAAAGTGTTTTGGAGTAAGCAAAAACTGTCAGTCACTTCATGGTACCAGCTTTCTCCTTGCTCAATAAAATATCTATTACTGGTGTATCTGCCATGGCAGGCAATAGGAGACACAGATCTATCCAGCCCAATTCTCTGACTGATGCTCTCACGCTTCACTGGAACTGGCTGTCTGTAGAAGGTGCTCTCAGGAGTTTGGGAAATGTGGTGAATAAGAGGATTCAGCTGGCTGTAACCAGCTCTCCAGTGGAAACACTAAAATGTCACCAAAGCTGGTATTTCCCACGTGCCCAACATAGCCTCCTGTAGCAGCCTTATTAAATGGATTATCATTCCTGACTGCTAGTAAAGATACAGGAAAAAGGAGCAGACAAGATATCTTATCAGCTCTGGTTTCAGAGCAAAGGTGCCTTTCAAACCAACTGTGGCATTACATTTGTCCTACACCCACTCATTGGCTGCACTGTTCTCTTTTCCTTTGAGAAATGCATTCAAGCTCTGGGCAAGCTCAAATCACACCTGCCAAGCACATTAAATCCAGTGGTGAAGTCAGGCCTTATCTGAAGAGGGTGCTGCATAATCAGGGATCAAGGAGTGCAAGGAAAACATTTATATGGATGGCCAAACATTGCAAAAATCTAGAGACAGATGGACCTGTTTCACAGTTTGATGTGTGCCTGACCTTTAAGAGCAAGGATGAAAACAATTTAATTTTGCATGTGGCAGCTTGTCAATCAAAGAAATTGACTGAGGAGCTTAAAAGTGCATGTGAAAAGTAAAGGGAATGGAAATTGAACAGTACCACCCACATCCCTTGCATGTCGATTTGTTGACACTGCAGACTTCAGAATGAATTAAAGACTGTTTAGGGTTTAGCTTAAGAACACAGTTCACACACTCTTCTGGGCTGTGGCAGCAGCAGAACAAAGCGCTGGGCCAGGCTGTGCTTGACATGTCTCAGAAAACATGACCACAAATTCTACATGGAGAGACAAGCATCATCACAGCCACCACAGCTGCCACCACAGCTGCCAAGAAGCCCACAGGCAGTGGGAGACCAGGAGACAGGAGGTGAATGTTCACTACCACTACCCAGAAACAAGGTGGAACCCATGGAATCCTGCCACCTTGCAGTATGAGGTTTGCTTCTGGAAAATAACTGGGACAGCATTCTATCCCTCACCAGAGGTGACAGCAACAGGCTCCAGCCACTGTCCTACCCTTAACCCAGGATATTTCCACCTCCTGGTTATACAGTTTATGCATTTTTTCCTTGGTGCCTATTTCTTCCTCTTGGCGGCACTGTGCTCCACTGCACTGTCTCCCTGCAGCTCTCCATTCTTTCTTCTTTCCTATCTTTTGTGCACTGCAGAATTCAAATATATGCCAAAGCAGCATACCAGCCATAAACTGGGACTAGGAAAACATTGCTAAAGCTGCAAGAGGACAGTGAGTCCTCTCTGAACCTCAGAAAGGGTACACACTTCCAAACAGACCTTTCAGTTAACAGGCCATTCTTGATGTGAATTTTCAATCAGTTGGTCCTTTCAGAAGATCTTTGAACATTTTAAATCACATAAAAACAAGTATCAACATAATTCCAAATACTTTTGAGTATCTGCAAGTATTCTTGCAAGTACAATGACTGGGTTTGAAGCAACATATTCACATACATTTTCGAGCAGAGGGGAAAAAGATTTTCTGGCTGTTCAGAAGTAAAATACAGTGTAATGGTGTAGTGGGTCCAGCGCTGGAAAAACAACACTGCACTCATCAGAATTATTTACTCATTTTCTGATCCAAGATAAGGATTAGGAGGAGAGCAAAGCAGGCCCAAAACTTCAAAGGGTATAAAGAAAACTTTATTAACAGAATTAAAAGAAAAAA